>JAOVVH010000042.1:4474301-4484832 GCA_028566435.1 Scorpiodoras heckelii
TACTAATAAATTATTGTGGTCTAAAACCAGGTGTTTCAGTTTCATTGTCTAACCCCTGTATATATGTGTGTGTGTGTGTGGTGTCTTGTGATGGACTAGCGTCTCATTCATGCTCACGCTCACTGTTTTCGCGGGATATGCTCCAGATCCTCTACTACCACCCTGACCAGGATAAAATGGTTACTGAAGATGAATGAAAGACTGACCCAGCAGTGTCCAAGTAAAATCATATGCAGGTATATGACCACGAACTAAGCTTTTATATTTACAGCTTTATATTTAGTTAAGCCATGTGTAAGTTGAGCTGATGAATAAAATGATCAGGTCAGATTAATACATTTTATATAAATTTATTTTATTAAATTATATTTTTTAAATGTATATTATTTTATGATTGTATTTTATTATCTTATGTTATATTAACTATTTTATTTATATTATTTTAGTATTTTGTATTATTTTACTGATTCGATTTAAACTTATTTTAGTAAATTTTACTATGTTTTTAAATGTCTATAAATTGTCTGTAAAGCACTTTGAGTTGCATGTATGTATGAAAGGTGCTATACAAAATAAAGATTATTATTATTATTATTATTATTATTATTATTATTATTATTATTATTATTATTATTAATATTATTCAGGATTTTGCCTGGAAGTTTCCCTTTACATTTTACAGCCAACCCTTTTATGATCAACACATCATTAACATCTAACGCTATCAAAACACAGGGTGTAAGTCATTCATAATGGTTACGTTATAAACCATTTTTAAAGGATACACACCAGAAATAAAGTCAAGCCCATGGACAGGTGGTGCATCAAAGAGAAAAGTAATAAAAAATATAAATAAACTAGAGAGGATGTGGAGAAGTTTAGAGACAGGGAACGGAACGGGGACACTCAACACTTCCGCACTACGTAGTATGCAAAAACAACAACACATGCACATGTACATGTATACGATCCCGGAAGTGTACTATTTAGTGCAGTAGTGTACAAGTTCGGTCTTTGCCCATAAAGCCGAAGTACGTGGGTTCATTCAGAAATCGTCTTTTCTCCATCCTCAACACGACGAACAGCGCCACCAAGTGTAACGGAGTTGGATTTTAACATGACTTCATATGCAGCAGGTTTCATGTTGAAAGTGCGATTTGTTTTATTTCCGCACTCAGAAGATATGTAGTGCACATGATTAAAAACATTGATCAAGCATTCGGAAAAGATACTTCCGGGCCTGAGTGATTCTTTAGGTTTGGGTTTGGATGCACTTCCTGTTAGCCATGCTGTATTAGGTCCTGGGGGCGGGGTTTGATGTACATGGGTGGGGTTAGGGGCGTGGGCACTAATAATCTTACCTAATGCACATTCATTCATTCATTCAGTTATTCATTCATTCATTCATCTTCTTAACCGCTTGTTCTTGTCCCCAGGGTCACGGGAGAGCCCGTGTCTAGCCGGCGACATAGGGCGCAATGCAGGATCAACCCTAGACAGGGCATGAATCCATGGTAGGGCACACACACTCACACTCACACTCATACACACACACACACACACACACACACATTAGGGGAACTTTAGAGACACCAATTAACCTGATATGCATGTCTTTGGACTGTTGGAGGAAACCGGCGTGCCCGGAGTAAACCCACACAGACACGGGGAGGACAATCAGACTCCATACAGAAATGACCCAGACCGCTCCACCCAGGGATTGAACCCGGGACCTTCTTGCTGCGAGGCGACAGCGCTACTTCGAAAATTTCCTTCGAAAATTTTAATCTAGGCCCTTCCTTGAGATGCTTCACATAATCTCTGGGTAATAATAAGCATACTAACTGTAGGGAGGCTTTTAGTTCATTTAACATTTACGGAAGGAGTCTCCATTGTCATGACTTTCTAACAGTAGGTTTTCCACCCAGAAAAGGCCTCAGGACAGGGGGGGCCATTTTTGTCTTATTAACTTCATGAAACAATGGTGATTAGCGTAATGATTAAACCTTCAGACTACTGATCAGGGAGGTCATGAGTTCAAAGCCTAGCACCACCAAGCTGCCACTACTGGGCCCTTGGGCAAGGTCCTGAACCCTCAACTGCTCAGTTGTATAAAAGATGAGTCATTCTGGTTAATGGTGTAGTGCTTAATACAATTCCAGTGTGATTTCTACAAGAAGGATTTTGAACTCCACTGTCTACCCATGGCAGACTGAATCAAATTCAAGTCACTAATGCTTGCTTAGAGTGACTTCTGTGTCTGCACTCATCTATTTGAACTCAGTCATACAGGCTTATGATCTTTCTTGGCCTCTACATTACTAAAAGAAATGTCGTCTAGCGTTGCCGCCCCTACACACAAGTCAATCTCACTCAAGACTGTCCTTGTTTGTGGTGCACTGATGGTGGAACAAGCTACCGAACGCTATCAGAGCAGGGAAGACTCTTGAAGACTCATATCTTCTGATAGCACATCCTCTCCCAACACCTCTAACACCATAACACGCCTAATTCCCGCTTACTGTTCACTTCTATTCCTACTCTCCTACACTCTTCCCTACTGACTTAGTACTCCAAGGTCTCCTACCGTACTATAGTCTACTGATGTTCCTCACTTGTAAGTTGTTTTGAATAAAAGCATCTGCACAAATGACTCCAAATGGGAGGGCAGATTTCAGAGTGCTTTGCTATTGGTTGTTGAGACGTTTGGTGGGTTTTCTGTGACAGTTATCGGTGTACCTGCTGTTTTAACACATAAGTATCCTGATGATAAAAATCAAAAATGTTCATTTTTTGCCTTGTGCATGTTCAACAAATGATCCAAACTCACAGATGAGTATTTTTTTACATAGATATCTATGTTTTTATAGTTTTCTATGATATTTTCTGTTTTTAGAGTTCACAGATCTAGTCCATATGTTTTTTAAAGGTAGCATTACTGTAATTGCTGGGAACTTTTCAGCAAACCTATACATAGTTATAAAATTATGTATCATAGAAATATCTGAGAATCTTGATTTATTTTTCTCATGTTGCCCAACTTAACCGACATATTTTATATCTTATTTTTAGTGTTTCATTTAAGGTTTATTTAGGTGTTAAATGTTTATTGCTGCACTATGAGTCTGAGCGTAACACAATTTCAATCCTGTGTGTATGTCTTGTACATATTGCAGATTTGACAATAAAGATGACTTTGACTTTAAACATCTGGCTTCTATAATGGTGTAAGATGCAAGTTACAACTGAATCCCAAAGACTCCCAGTCTGAGCACTACATATTGTATGGCATAAAAGGCTATGTAGTATGCAGTCTCACAGTAAAGGATCTGGGCTCCAGCATTTAACTATAAAAATTGTTGTGTTATGGTCTTAGACACTCATCACAGCTAATGCACTTAGTCAAAACACCAGTTTCATTTAAAAAAACCTGGAACATCTTTTATTATTGTCGACAAATGACAGTCTACAAATGTATTGGGGTGAAGAACCTCAAACAATTTAAGTAAGAAAAAAAAAAAAAAGAGGGAGAAAGAAAAAAAAACCCAATTCACTGTTCTGTCCTTACACAAACAAACAATCTAAATAGTACAACTTCACACCCACATTTTCCATTTAAAAAGAGGACGAGAAAAAGCGGGCCCAATTTCAGAGTGGCAGACCTATTGAAGAAAAAAAAAAAAGTAGAGGTAGAGAAAATCGGGTAAATACCAGGTTTTAAAACCCAGCAACAAACCGGGGAGAGAAAACTGATACACAACCTACAACATTAAACTAGTTTCTCCAAATCTTCACTGCGGCCTGTGGACAAGCTGCAGTAAAGCCTGGCTCATCAGAGGAACGCGACACACCGACAGAACAGATACGGGATTTCTGATTCATATACCAATTCTTAATTTTCCATATAAATGACTGGATATTTACACACCATATTCTCCATACAGCCACAAGAAGGTTTTTTTTTTTTCATTCACCTTCGTAAAAGAGAAAAACAGATATTAAAAATCTTAAAATTAAAAAAAGAGAAAAAAAAAAGTTTGTTTATACATTCTGAATTGATTTGTTATAGCCAGTTGAAGAAAAGCAACAGAAAACCCAACAGCGTAATAGCAGACTTTTCTGTGAAGCATTGCAAGCGTGGTGCTTAGGACAAAATGTGGAAAAAACTGAAAAAAACTTTCAAAATTAAAAAAACCGAGCAAAATATAAACTCAGACGACAGGAAGATGTTCCAGTCGAACCACCTGCTGACGCTGAAAGCTCGACCAAAGATTTTTCCTCATACGAAATCTAAGCTGCTGCAGAGTAACTGTGGTGGTGGTGGTGGTGGTGGTGGAGGAGGAGGGATGTCGAGGAGGAGTGGTGCTGTAGGTCCTGAGGGAGGAGGATGAGGAATTGGGCTAGTCATGGCGTCCCAGGATGTGAAGAGCGCTGCAGGGAGAAGAGAACAAGGAGAGGGGGTCAGTACTGACTAACACGTGCATAATACGTAGTTTCCTTGTACAACACGTGAGGATTTCCACAGACTTGACCGTCCCAGTGTATCTGTGCCATGCAGGACAAAACTAAATGCCTCCTCGGGTGCCTCCATAGTCCTTAGTTTGCTCACTAACCTTAATGTTAATGGGCTAACCTAATTGTCCTTAACACTGGCAAGTTGTGTTAATGAAGTCATTTTAAATAAACGTGTCAAAGATATCATATGATACTCACTATACGCATATCTGCTATCAAATGATGGAAAGTGTCTGTGTTCATAATCAGTCAGTATTAACCATCAGTCAACTTGCCCACAGCTGGCAATCACTTCATCATGTCCCTTTAAATATCACAGAATAACATCTATAAAACCTGTTATTTGTGATGAAATTCTGGGATTGGAGGTATATTAATGAGGCACGACTCAAGAAAGAAAAATTCTGCAGCCAGCCACCAGACGGCATCAGATATTTTGGCTTCAAAACAAACAAACCCAACCAACTGACAGGACTCACCTGTTCTGTAGCAGGTACTGTGCATTCTGAATCTGGTCCTGCGTGCCAGTGATGGTGATGATGCGATCTTCAGAGCCCTGGAGTGGGTCGTCGATTTTGATCGACGCTCCAGATTCGCGGCGGATCTGCTTAATCCGCTGGCCTCCCTTCCCGATGATGGATCCAGCCAACTGGAAGCGGCGATGTGGATGAAGAACTGGGTTAAGCGTGTATATGTGCCTCATATGTAAGGGCCTAGAATGTGTAAAAGGTCAGTGTGTGAATACCCACATCTTTGGGAATAGTCACTTGCGTGGTGATGACAGGACCTCCCATGTCGCTGTAGCTGCCCCTTCCACCTGAAGAAGACACACAGGAGAGATGAGTCATTGCTTCCTACAGTCTAGAAGTATGTGCTCATCTCACCATGGTACAGAATGCTTACCAGAATGATAGCTGTCCCAGGATGAGTTGTTGTCTAATAATAATAATAATAATATGAGAGAGAGCGAGAGAGGGAGAGCGAGAAAGAGAGATGATGAGGGTACAACATGTGGTAGCTCAGTGGTTAAGACATTGTACTATTGCTCAGAAGGTCATGAGTTCAAATCCCAACACAGTCAAGTTGCCACTGTTGGGCCCTTGAGCAAGGCCCTTAACCCTCAACTGCTCAGTTGTACAACTGAGAAATGCCGTAAATGTAAATGTGTACAACTACTGACCTAAACAGGAAACCCCCCCTCCCACTCGTGAATCCAATAAAGAATCTGGACTAAAGACTCACTGACTAATGAGGAGATGTTTACATCTATGTATTCAGCTTTACTGTAGTGTTTATCTGCATACACACAAGTGTCGTAAAGTGTCATGAGCAGTTCTGCTAGCCCCTCCACCAATCTTCTGTTGGTTTTTTGGGTGCGTAAATTAACTGTGCTTTGTGCAGGGCAAAAGGCTCAAGCGCCCACATCGAATACAATAAAAAAAAATCTATAAAAATGGACACCTACCGTAACCACCATCATTCTGAAAGAAAGAAAAAAATGTCTGTAAGGTTTAGTTTTCACCAACTAACAAATAAATGCATTCATCAGCTGTTTCAGTCTTTTTCCTGTCTCTACGGCAACTAGCAAATTTGTTGCCAAGTAACAACTTGGGGACTGCTTTTTTGTCCCAATCCTACCATCTGTCCACTAAAGACTACGTCCGTTGTGAAAACCACCGTTTCAGTTTGTAATTATATTATGCCTTTGGCGTGGGTTTAAGTAAAGCCTAAAATAAAAAAAAATAAATAAAAATACATTTTCCTGCATATCTGGAAAAATTGTTCACAATTCGTTCTCACCATACTGCTGCCATAGCGATCCCCAGGTCTTCCTCTCCTGTCCCCACTACAGTTGAAATACGGAAAAAAAATTTTAAGGACGTAAAAGTGCATCAGTGTACTGATTAAAAGATGCTGCAGTGCTGGCGTAGAGAGCCTAAGAAGCCTTTCCCGAGCCAACGCTGCAGCGAAGCCCAATCCGCATCACAGGAGACACTTACTGCCGTCTGTCGTCCGAGTGACTGCGATGGGAACTGTAGGAATACTGGTCATCACTGCAAACACACATGGCACCCACAGACTGTCAGATAACTTTGTGACATCAATGAATCTTACTTCGTAAATGTTTTAAATACGGTACATTATTACGAATTGGTAGAGCTGCTAAACTGCAAATACTAAAACTTGTTCGCCTCTTAGATAAGGTAACGGTGGTACAGTAGGGATGGTGCGAGTGCAGCGTAAACGGTTTGGGCTCACTCACCCTCGGCGGTGGTGGGGAGGACCCATTGGCATGTTGCGTGGGGGTCGGGCCCCGCCTCGGCCTCCTCTCTGGGGCGGAGGGGGGCCTCGGCGTGGACTCATGTCATCGTAGTCTCGTCCTCTTGGGGGCATGTGGTGAGCTCGGGGGCCAGACCGAGGGGGCATGCGATCAAATCCACGGTCCCGCGAGGGGAACCCTCCCATTGGCCGACGCCCACGTTCTTCATACATCACCGTATAGCCACCGTAGTCGTACGTCTCATCGTAAAAGTTTGGATCATATGGCTGCGCACGACCTTTAATGGGTGCCTACGGAGAAATTAATGAACATGGAAAGGAATTATTTTGTACAAAACAGGAGTTTCTATAATATGTTGTAACCGAGCACGCGACTGTTCTACCTCGGCAATGAGCTCCAGCATCGTCTTAATACACTGCACAACCCTGTCTGCTTTACCACCAACCAGCACCACACGGTCAGTAGACTGAGGGCAGCACTCCTGGAAGAGCTTGATGGTAGTCTGGGTGCTCTGATAGAATAAAACACAATATGCACATGTAAAAGAAATAAGAGGGAATAAAAATCATAATGCTTCTGGGAACCCCACGGTGCAACACAAAAGACGATGCACAGACAGATCTGAATGTACTTAATTTTCTTCACTTCTTTAAGGAATTTCACTTTGTGATCCTCACCTCACGCAGCTCTTTGATCTTGGCTCCCTTCACACCGATGATGCTGCCTGCCAAGCTCTGATGGATCAGCACCCGCAACTCGCAATCAAAGTCCACCCCTTTGTGATGCTGATACTACACCAGAAAAATAATTCTGTCAATTCAAGATTCAGACGGCATTCACCCGAATAAGCCGCTAATCTCTTACCTCCTCTAGTGTAGGGATGATCTTCAGCAGGATATCAGCTACAGTAGGGATGTCTGCATTGATGCTCAGGATCCTTTGAGGTTGTGCCATTGTGTTTTGTCACACAGGAAGACATGAGAGTGAGAACGACCATTAGACATGTGGTGAGTGCTCATGGGTCAGTGCACTCAGAGTGCCCGCTGCGCTGTGTATTAATGATACTGTCATGCACTCCCTCATGCACAGAAAAAGGAGTGATGAGCCACAGAGAAAGAGGAAAGCAAAAATAATACAGTGAGGCTCCTTCCGGGCCCTGAAGAACCAGGGTGGAGGAAAAGAGGTGTGCACTGTATGATAAAGGAGCACTTGAAAGCTTTAGCACATACAAAACACCAGGAAACTGAGTGGAACAAGAGACAGGGAGTAATCTAATGTAAGTATAATGAGTAAATGAAGCAAGAAGTCCTTTAGTGTTACAGGAATGAGGGACAGGATTTAAAATAAACAGAGAGAAGGATGAGGGGATGCATGGCATGGATCACTGGCAATTTTTTAGGCTTTCCAAGCAAGTTAAACAACATATCACAATACAAAGAAGAAAGAAGTAATTTTGTACTACTACTCCATCACCCTTACAATAAATAATACATCTTACTGTTGCATTAGGATTAAATATAAACTTGTGTTAATATTATGTTCTGCAAAATATTTCAATGAATCTCTAACAGGTCAAATGTAACATAATACAACTTCTGGTCCTTCTGATTAAGGACGGAAAGAAATAGGGGTCAGAGTCATTAAACGACTGAGATGACAGTACAGGCACTTTGCATAACATTATGGCACTTAAGATTGACAGTCATGACATCAGTGTAACCATATTTATGAGAGGAGGTTTATGGCAGTAGGGAGTTATCTGGTACATGAAGGACATCATTAACAGTACTGATATAGTCAGTAACAGTGTGGATAGTATTTGGAGGTTGGAGTATCTTGAGTGGCACGTACCGCTCGGGCCCACTGCTGTCTGGGACTGACACAGTGGCATTGTACTGCAGGGGCGGGGCCAAGCACCCAGAGCAATCAAGTAAGGCGCCCAAAAGGAATGGGCGCGATTATGGGCAGGGCCAACCAGGGAGTCAGGAGGTCAGGCAGCAACGCAGGTGGGCGGGACATGTCGATCCAGAATATTGGAATTGGCCAAAAAATAAACAATAAATACAAAAACAAGGAAAAAGGGGGAGAGGGAGTGGAAGAGGAGTACAATTTTTAATTGTAAAAAAATGTCAGTGTGAGTTCATATTCTGATATTGCTGGAGGAAAATGGAGGACAGGACAAGAAGAAAGCAATGAATATGTATTTTTGGCCTGAATAAATTACTTTCAGTAAATATCTTGCTGTAATTAAATGTTAAAAAGTATATTTCACATGAAAATGGCCACAAAGCATAACATTAAGAATTTTCCCCAGTACTTCAAAGACTAAAACTCTTATGAAAATATTACATTTACAATTACTGACCAGGGATCAAAGATATGATACAAGTCATTGTTTTACCCCCTTTTAAACATAGTAAGCCAGCTTTACACTGTGCGATATTCAGCCCAGTTTTGCCGCCATGGGCACCACTGCCCATCATACAGGACAATCTTTGGTTTGCAGTACCGAGCGGTGATCCGAGGACGCATAACGTGATTCTCACGTGCTTGTTGTGATCAAAGAGAGCAGACGACAAAGTTCTAGCGGGGTCAGAACACTGGGTGCGACAATAGTACGGCTATAAACACGGCGTAAACAGAACGTATGGGATTTAAAAGAAGAGCAGTGTGTCGAATCACAGCAGCAGCAGACAGAAACGTCTAACATTTCATCAGTGTTAAATCAGGACGGGAAAATCTGGTTGCAATTTGGAAAGAAACGGAGGATGAATTACTGATTCCAAGAGTCGAGTTAACTAGCTAATCAGAGTGCGTGCTCTGGTTATAGTTTATTTACTATTATGACAACGTCATAAGTTGAAGATCTGCTGCACAGCGAGTACGGCAGAACGCAGTCCCTATATTAAACGTTTAATCGGACACGCAGGGCATGCTTTGGCACGCGGTCTGCTACAGAATTTCTATGGTGGTCATCTTGTACAGCGCGACAAATAGGCCTAATAATCATAAAAAAGTGGCTGGAATCGTACAGTGTAAACCCGGCTTCAGGAATACTCAAGACTAACCTTAATCCACCTCGTGTGACTGTGTGTGATTACCATAGACAAGAATTAGCTAACCCATTTTCCTGCACTGAGAGAAGAACAGACATTACTTTGACTGTAATTATCAATGTATCATGAGTCAGCAGGTTTTCTGTTCTGTCTGTGGTGATCACACAGAGTCTACAAGTAGCGGTTATTGATTACAGATCAGAAAAGTATTACTTTAACATTGAACAAAAAAAAAGTGTGTTCTGCCTACCACAGATCGCTACATACGTGAGATTGTGAACATGCAGGGCACAAGCACTGAAATGTTGTTTACTCACGTCAGAGCGCAGAGCTTTAATGTTCTTCCCCCCCTTCCCGATCACAGCTCCAGCATTCTGAGGTTGTGCAACAGGGACATGCAGTTATCCAAAAAAGTCTAGCACTGTGAAAGAATCTGATCAGTTAACACATGACATGCTGCCACATTCAAGTGCACGGGCGCTCACTTTGCTCTGTAACAACACGCGCAGTTCCACCATGTCACTGGATTTCCGTGAGCGCTTGTATGTCGGCTCGTCATCAGCGTCCTGGGCGGGGCGCTTGCCTGAAATACACAAATTCAAAGTACCGTATTTTCCGGACCATAAGGCGCACCGTATTATAAGGCGCAGTCTGAATTACGGGGTCTATTTCTGTATTT
>JAOVVH010000042.1:4535150-4551112 GCA_028566435.1 Scorpiodoras heckelii
TTTACAGTGTAGGTCAGTGAAAATAACAGCTCTTACCCGGTATGTTGCTTATCATTTATTCAATGACTTCCTTTTGGAGTTGCAGCATTCATTTTGCTTTAATGACAGTTCACACTCAAGCTGGTGTGGAATCCACAATTTTGTGTAAAACCTGATGATTCGTGTTAGATCAAAACCATGGGATTGTTGTCTGCATATGTTCAGTTATTTCTGATCTTTACAAATGTCACAATGTCACAGATTTGCTTAAATTTGAACAGTGACCAAGAAATTGCATATTATAAAATCTTGAATATTAAATATTTAAATATTTTTTAGCATATTTTTTTCATTGTTTTAATATTTTCTTTAAAGATTTCTGTTTATTTCCAGTTATAAAGAAAACAGAATTTCATTGTGTATTGTCACATGTACAGTACTGTGCAAAAGTCTTAGGCACCCCATTGCTTTTAGGTACAACCTTTGTTATTGATGGGTTTTTTTTTCAGTTCTGCATTATTGAGTCGGTATGAAAAGATTTTATATTTCCAAGCATTACTTTTCCAATAAATAAACAACACATTACATAACAGACCACATTTCAGACAAAAAACATACTGAAGGCTGCTGGGTTTTGCATGCATAAAAAAGAAGTAAGTGTGACAGTCAAAGTCTCCAGAAGAGCTGTGGCAGATTCTCCAAGACACTGAGTAAAACTTAAAAGCTAATTTCCTTATAAAACTGCACACATTGTACCTGGGAACACTGTTTAAGAAAACATCGCCAAATATTGACTTGCTTTAGTTTATTACTGTTTACTGCACTTTATAATTTTAAGTAGACTAGGTTAGGTCTTGCTACCGTTGAGCTGAAAAGGTTGCTGAATTAATTACCCACTACATTATATCAGGTATGTATAAAAAAAACAAACAAACTTTGTTTAAAGACTACTTTGTGTTGTTTTTATACATTTGTTGAAAACTATGTGCCAATTTGGTATCTGTTCTTAGCTATCTAGCTAGCTTGCACTAGCTAGATGACAAAATCATTTTAGAAAGTTAACAATCGAGTTAACGGACAAGATTAATTGCTTAAATTTGCTGGCTATCCAACAGACTCTCTAGGCTACAGCTGTTTCTCCACATTTAATTCTGAAATAATCAAGAAATGATACCGGTTCCACCTAACAACGGCCAATGTTTTGGCGTGAACATATTGTACAGCAGATTTTAAAAAAATTTACAGTATTGTACAAACAAGAGTACAATTATGCAGCAATTCTGTAAACAAGAAATTAATTTTTTAGTAACTGATATTTTGGAAGTAAATCCTGAAGAATTTACACTCAATTTATAGCAAGTTGGCTAGCTGGCTAGCTAGCTCACATTGATTTTTGTACATTCTTAAAGGTGTTAAGGATGCTTCTGGTGAAATTGGCATCCGTTCTTCCTCTTTGCCTTTATCTGACAATCTTTCATAATTTAAGTTAGAAGCTGTATTCATGAAAAACGTATCGCTTCCTAGACACCCATAGGATCTTTTGTCTCTTGATCCCTCTCAAATATCACTTATATCAAAGATTTATTCGCAACTCATTCAATTAGATACATATCCCCTTGACAAAATTAAAAACACTCAATTTCAAAGTGTGGGCAGCACAGTGGCGCAGTGGGTAGCGCTGTCACCTCACAGCAAGAAGGTCCCGGGTTCAATCCCCGGGTGGAGTGGTCTGGGTCCTTTCTGTGTGGAGTCTGCATGTCCTCCCTGTGTCTGCATGGGTTTCCTCCGGGGACTCCGGTTTCCTCCCACAGTCCAAAGACATGCGTATTAGGTTAATTGGTGTCTCTAAAGTGCCTTAGTGTGTTAGTGTGTGTATGAGTGTGTGTGTGTGTGACCTACGATGGATTGGAGCCCTGTCTAGGGTTGATCCTGCCTTGCGCCCTATGCCGCCGGATAGGCACCGGCTCTCCTGTGACCCTGGGGACAGGAATAAGTGGTTAAGATAATGAATGAATGAATTTCAAAGTGTCCCCGTGATTTTGTGCATCTTCTTAAATTGGACAAAATTTATATTTTTTGAATATTCTTTGAATATTTGAATTCTTTGAATAAAAACATGCCATCTATTTATCTATTTATTTATTTATTATTTTCTTTGCATCAAAATTGTGGTTATTAGGTGGGTTAAAATGCAAAATAATGTCATGTTAAGTTGTTTATTTGATGTTTTTACCTGATTCCTCAATTTTAAAAAAATATTGCTTGTATTGTCGGCTGATGATGTCACTAACTCTACTATAGTAACCGACTGGAGGATGAGGATGTGGAAATTTACATGGTGAACACAGACCATGTGGAATGATACACAGTGAAATGTCCTGGGGCATTTATGGGAAATGAAGGCACTCTTGTAACGCCACTCAGCCAATCAAATTAATGGACAGTGAAAGGGAGTTTGGAAAATAAACAATTTTGGAAGTTGTGCCTCATGTCACTGAAATGAACAAAATTTATTTTTGTTCAAATTTTTTACATCTATTTTAATAATCACACTGGAGTCTTCAGTTTACCAACCTCATGTCTGCTTTACCAAATGTATTTCTAAATAAATACAAAATATTACATTTAATTTAACAAATTTTTTATTGCATTTTTGGTTTCTTTGATAAGCATTCTGTATCATTTATTAAAATAAACCATGAAAAAATACATATAGTAATGTGTTAATAATATCATACTAACTGACCGGGCTCTAGTTGTGATTTCTTTTGAAATGTGATCCATGCCATCAACACTGCCAACCCCTTTTGTAAGAACTGCATAATTGAACTTACAGTAACCCCACTATATACTGGTACTGAATCATTCATGCAGTTCTTGGTGATCATCTAACACTCTCCAAATCAGTCTTAATATTTTCAGTCTCAAACATGTTTTTAAGGGCTTGTCACTGTATAGATCACAGTGTGAACAACATACATTAGAAGGCTTTACAGGTATCTGCCTTAAATCAGATGATGACACGATTCCTGGATTCCACTGGATCACTGGATTCCACTGGATCACTGGATTCCACTGGATTTTACTGCTAGAAAATTGGATTCTGTTTCTAAAGCTGTCTATCCTTCCTTCAGCACTTTAAAGGGTTTAATTTAAAACAGGTATAGATTAGTTCACGTCTGAACATTGCATGCAAGATGCATGATTGCATACGAAAAGTCGAACAGCGCCTACAGCATCTTATGTGATTGGCTAGCAAGTATGACAATCTGAAATTATTTCCCATTCACTTAAACTCCTGAGGGATTCACTTGAATTTGTAACTCGTGGAAATATCAGAGAACATAGTCTAAGTGACTAAAAGAGTAATGAGAATGAATGAGGAAAAATATATTCCTGCATTCATTTTTCTTTTTATGGTGAGAACTGTCAGGCCAACAGACAATGCTTTACAAGCCCTAAAAGTTCACCAATGTTTAACCCGTCTCCCCGTTTGACAAATCTGGAAATCATGCATTTCTGATGAGGCACCTGTAATGGGATACTTGGTTTCCTGGGATTAATTTAGTGCTGTCATGTGCTATTCAGAGTAATATAACATCATGACAGCGCTCCAGTTCTAGCTCAAATATCACAATGGCTAATGCTTAGTTGCATTCTTCATCATGCTCAATCTGAGGAATCTGGAGACCAGGTCCACACCTCGAACCCTTTGTCATATTGCTCAAACCATTCCTGAACAATTCTTTCAGTGTGGCAGGGCGGATCATCCTGCTGAAATAAACCACTGCCATTAGGGCATACTGTTACCATGAAGGTTGTTCTTGGTCTGAAAGAATGTTTAGGTAGGTGATATGTGTCAAAGTAACATCCACATGAACGCCAGGACCCAAGGTTTCCCATCAGAACATTGCCCAGAGCATCTGTCTTACTGTCTCTGCCGGCTTGTCTTCTTCCCATAGTGCATCCTGGTGCCATCTTTTCCCCAGCTGAGTGATGCACATACGTACACCCAGCCATCCACATGATGTAAAAGCAAATGTGATTAATCAGACCAGACCTTCATCTTCCACTGCGCCATGGTGCAGTTCTGATGCTCATGTGACCATTGTAGGTTTCAGTGGTGTACAGGGGTCAGCATGGGCACTCTAACTGGTCTGCAGCTACACAGCCACAAGCAAGCTGTGATACACTGTGTGTTCCGATACCTTTCTATCATAACCAGCATTACATTTTTCAGCAATCTTTCAGCAAATTCAGTAGCTCTTCTGTGGGATCAGACCAGACGGGCTAGCCTTCACTTCCTATGTACATCAGTGAGCCTTGGCTGCCCATGACCCTTTCACCAGTTCACTGGTTGTCCTTCCTTGGACCACTTTTGGTAGGTACTAACCACTGCACACCAGGAACACCCCACAAGACCCGCTGTTTTGGAGATGCTCTGACGCAATTGTCTAGACATCACAATCTGGCCCTTGTCAAAGTCACTCAGATCTTTACACTTGCCCATTTTTCCTGCTTCCAGCACATCAACATTAAGAACTGACTGTTGACTTCCTCCATAATATATCCCACACCTTGACAGGTGTCACTGTAATGAGATAATCAATGTTAAACTCTGCTGGTTGCTTTTATTGTAATCAGCTGTTCGTAACTGTCAATGATGAATTTTAAAACCCTGGTTGAGGAATTTCCACCCCTGCAGTTCTGGAAAAGCTTCACGATCTTGAAATATATAGTTCCTGGAAGTGTTCAGTTGGGCTACTACATTTGTAGCATATTGCCTAATTACTGTATTGTGTCAACTTGATATTTTACTTTTAATGAACTTAAAAATTTAAGGCAAACAGCTTGGTAATTTTTTTTAAGTTAAATCAACAAATAATTTTTTTACAGAGTACATAGAATTTATTTAAGGATCTAGTATAGAACTTCTTTAGAAATCTCAATTAGAACTAATTTAGAATGCTACATGGAACCTTTTTAGGAAATTAAATAGAACTTAGGAATCTCAGGTAGAACATATTTAGGTAGTTTAAACGTTTCTGGAACTTTTTTTTAGAACTTAAGAAACTCAAGAAGAATAAGAAATTAATTAAGTAGAAATGAAAATAGAACTAATTTTGCAAATAGAACTAATTTTGGAAGTTAAGTAGAACATTTGTAGGTTTAACTTTTTTTGCGAATCTCAAGCAGAAACTAACAAGTATAGACTACACTAGTCCTTTAAAATTTCCTAGAAAGTAATTTACTGAAAGAGTGCAGAAATCTTTGTTTTCTTTGCTTATTATATTTGAATTACATGGCCCATAGGCCATAGTCACATAAAAAAGCACCCCCTCTTTCAAACATGTAGTAATTATAACAAATGTGATACAGTCTTAATTTAATTTCATACAAATTGAACTACTGCTTATGCTACCCAGTACGTTTGTGTTTGATTCTGAGAAATTTTCTGTTTCTATAACCTTTGCAAGTACTTTAAAACATCACATATTTCTGCATTTCCCACAGATCCTCTGCATTAATATGTCTGCATTCCAGAGCAGAACAGTCCTCTGGGTCTTGTTCATGGCTTGAGTGCAGGATGGAAATCTGGATCTTGAAGTGTGTGTGTGTGTGAAGTTCTTTAGAGTGTTGTGGTGCAGTTACCTGATGAAAGGTTGGTCCAGATGGAGACCCAGGGGAAACAATGTCTCCAGATTGGCACTGAGTGGAGCTTAAAGAATGTGATCTTGTTACTGTCACTGTCGACACATGCTTAATGATGGGTTGACCCATCTGCAGGTTTTAAAGGGGCTGTTTTGAAGTTACGCTGTATGTGGTATGGTACTGGATGTTAAGAGCCTGGTGTTAATATAAGTAATGGGTTAGCGTACACAGGCTATAGCTGTCGCTGAAGTGATCGTGAGTTCAGTCCTAGCGCATGATCACTTCTGTAAGGCTTTTTTATGGATAAAAGCTAACGAACGAAATTGTATGTAGTTGCTATGACTGTATTACTGCACTTAAAAAAAAACCTGAATGCTACAAATGACTGAACAAATAGCACCACTTTTTTCAACTTTTATTTAGCTTTTAATTTTTGTTTTAACTTTTAATTTTTGTTAAGGCCATTCTGTAATGTAAAAAACCTGGGCAAGTTTTCAAGGACTTTTTACCCTTTCACTTATTTTTGTATTAAAAGAAAGAGCAAAAAAAAAACAAACCTTTTCCCTAATGGATAATTATTAGTGAGAAATGCCTGGAGAGAATTGGTATTTATGAATTGTTTTGATTCTTCCATTCCCAGAACAGCTGAATCCATTTCTCATAAACTCTTACTCATCTTGCCAGCACCAGAGAAGGTTTTTTTTCTTCTTTTTTTTTTAAAAGCATCTAACAATGATTGACTCACATACTTAAATTGTAATTCTGTGGTTAAGTGCTCATTAATGTACTGTTATTTTCTTTTTCTAAAAAGTCCCAGATCACATCCTTGATGGAAATCTGGTTAAACATGTGTGACAGTGACGTGTTAGTCTACTCTAGGGTCAGTTGACTCAAATATCAGTAATATAAGACTCCAAAGAAGAAAAAAGATCAACATTTGGCTGTCCTGATGCTTGTCTGAGATGAAAATAAAGTCAGTGATTGACCAGGTCGTAACTCATCTTGTCTGTGCAGGATGGAACAAATGAAACAATGTGGCCACATTTTCCTGTGTGTGTATGTGTGTGTATGGGTGTGCATGTATGTGTGTGTGTTTTGTCTTTTACTTTCATGATTACAAAAGATAGCTGTTTTGCTAGGTTTCAAATTGGTGCTGAAAACAAGAGGCAATGTGCAACGCATTAAAAGATCATAACTAAGACCATTGAATGCCACTGCATTGAGAAAAAAGAAAAGAATGAAAATGTTATTTCCTCTTTTTGCTTTCAGCCAAGTGGTTTATCTTGGAACCGAACGAGAGAAATCTTACACATTGTACTAATCTCTCTGCTTCTTTGCAGCCAGCTTCCTTTGTAATTAAAGCAGTATTTGAACATAAGCGACTAATTTAATGTTAGTCTATTCGTTGTAATGTTGCTAATAATGAAGGGAAGTTGGTATGAACTCATTGGCACTTCCTAATTGAACTCATGCTATGTTTTAATTTACTTTGAATTTAGGCAGGTAGCATGTTATTGTAGAAAACGTCTCTGACACAATTTATATTCTCACACCGGAAAATAAAGTAATAAGTAATATGTTTTTTTTAGCAATTTTTACAGCATCTGTGTTAGTTCATATGCTGTGTTTCAAATGCATATGTACAGAACCTAAGCACAGAGTCTAAAAGCTTGTAAAAGTAATTGATTGGAAAGAATTAGCAATAGAAATGGTCAAGAAATGTGTATATCTCAATATCTAGTCCTTGTACATAAATGTAGCTATTGTAAGGAAACCCAGAGGAAAAATTTAGTGCTCAGATGTTGATCGTTGTGGCTCAAGAGATGTAAATGTGATTCTCACTTAGGCTATTTCATTTAGATATGAACTGAGTTGTCTGAGTTCAAAGGAGTCAATCTGAACAAGAAGTTGACAGATTGACAAATCTGAGCACAATGTGAAGCTTTTCTGAGATCACTATCAAATCCTTAAGGGGATTTGGGAGATTACTGGGATCTTTTTCTCAGGAGAAATATTTGAGCAGCTAAAAGCTAGTGTAAGCTAGTTAGCATGGCCTAACTGAGCGCATAGTAACCACTCTTTTTTTTTTCTTTTCTGTCATTATCTTTTTTCTTTGTTTTTCTCAGCTTGGGCAGAAACTGTCCACATCATCTCTCATATAGCAAAATGATTGTTATGAATGAGCTCATGCTTGCTTTTATGTTAGCATTCTGTAATGGAAACTGTCCATATTTTCACTACATCTCACTCAAATATCTTCAATAACTTTGAAAGCTAGAATAAGCTAGTCAGCATTGCCTAATCAAGCTCATTCGACACATCCTGAAGCAGAACCTGTCACTAGTTATGAATGATAAATGAGAGTTTGTTTTTAAAGCCAGCATGACATAGTTAGCACTGGGCTATGAGCTAATGTGCTAGTCAGCATTGCTTTTACAGTATATTAGCATCTGAGGCAAAAACTGTTTATATTTTCAAAATATTTAAGAAATGAATAAACTAATACCTGAAAGTAATTTGTTTTGAATGCCCTAAGTGAGCTGTCTTGTTAGTATTGTGAGACTAGCAACTGCATTAAAGCAGCAACCCTGTATTTTCTGCAAAAAGTATATTTAACTATTGAAGTCATTAACTGATGGATGTTAATATCCCCATCCACTTAAACGTCCTCTTAGCACCTCTTCTTCAGGCCAGGAAAAGTAAACACCTCTATCATTAGATGATATGGGACACTTGATACATCAAATTTTATAGCTGCATCAGTGAGCCTCTGAAGCTTTTTTTTTTTTTTTTTTGCTATATTTAGTCATTTTTGTCTTTGTTTTCCCCTCAGGACCTTCATCGGTCATTAGCAACGACGATGACTCAGCCAGTCCTCTCCATCACGTGTCGAACGGCTCGAACACGCCGTCATCCTCAGACATGAACCCCGACGCCGTCATCATCGGCATGACCAAGATCCCCGTCATCGAGAACCCCCAGTACTTCCGCAGTACCAGCAGCCTTCTTAAATCAGACACCTGTGAGTTGTCCTGTAGTCTTGCCATTTTCTCCTACACACACACAAACACACACACACACACACACATACACGCTCGCCTACTTCTCGTTCCTCTTTACCAGCCTCTCTGTCTCTTTGTTCCTTCCCCACTTTGGTTCCTTTTAATATTGGGTTATGGTGTGCAGTGAGTTACTGGAGATCAATGCAGCCTCATCATCTAGCCCACGCTAATGTAATCGGCTGACTGGCTAGTTTTTCTTCAAAAGCATTACTTAATCACATCATGGATAAATCTACCTTCTCTCCCTGCCTCTCTCTCTCTTGTCCTCTCACTATCTGTCCCCAGCATATTAAACGGCTGATTAATCTGCTCTTACTGCTCATGCTGTCCTCACTGTACTAGAGGATACCTGGGTTTGCTTAAGCATCTGTATTTTTATAATAAATGTAAAAAAAAAACCCACATGCATTATACAATTGTAAACTCATTAGTACATTTTCATAAGCAGTGTGAATTCACAGAAATAACTGAACTAAAAACAACGTCTTACTGAAACAGAAAACATGGACATGTGGTGAATATGTTAAAAGTATATGTGTGTGTTTGTGTGTGCTTGTGTGTGTAGTTGTCCAGCACATCAAGAGGCACAACATTGTGCTTAAGAGGGAACTCGGTGAAGGGGCCTTCGGAAAAGTGTTCCTTGCTGAATGCTATAACCTTAATCTTTCACACAACCAGGATAAGATCCTTGTGGCAGTCAAGGTTAGTATCGTAATACTCATAGCTATTTACTGTGCCGTAGTTTAAACTAATTCATTCCAGCTGCGGTGTCGTGCTCATCATTTTAAAAGAAATTGTTAGTGATTTTAAGAAAGGTTCCCAGAAATTTCGAGAGACGGTAACCAAAATTTCGCTACGTGGTTCATACCTTCACGTTTATTAGTCTTATGCACAAACGTCCTATTTTGCATTGTTTATAAGTATAACATTATGATCGCCGCAGCAACACTGATGCTCATAGTTTTTGTCTATTTTTTTTACACTTGAAACTTGGCATGGTTGTAGCTCCAGATGTTTCTAGGTGTCTGCTTCCCTTCATGCTTGCACCCCCTGAAATGGGGTCTCAAAGGACTTTTTAGGGAATCTGTTTTGCCAAAAAATTATTGGCCTCTAGGAGGCGCATTACCCTAGCTACTTATGACTCATTTGTGGAGCAGCACCACCTAGTGAATAATGTTCAAATAAAATATCTAGCATTTCACTAGCCAATCACAATCACAGTCCTGCATCACTATCCCATTCTTTATACGCATGCCAAATTTTGTGACAATTCATCCATATCCAAAGAAAAATAAATGCCCAAATATGATAAAAAAAATATAACATTGCCTCCTGATATTCAATGCTTAAAGAAGTAGCAATTAATTGAACCCTCAAAGCAACGAAGATTAGAATATACACCGATCAGCCATAACATTAAATCCACCTGCCTCATATTATGTAGGTCCCATTGTGCCACCAAAGTAGGTCTGACCCATCCAGGCATGGACTCCACAAGACTTCTGAAGGTGTGCTGTGGTATCTGGTACCACAATGTTAGCAGCAGATCCTTTAATTCTTGTATGTTGTGAGGTTGGGCCTCCATGGATCTGACTTGTTTGTCCAGCACATCCCACTGATGCTCAATCGTACTGAGATCTGGGGAATTTGGAGGCCAAGGTAAGACCTTGAACCAGTTGTCATGTTCCTCAAACCAATCCTGAATATTGTTTGCAGTGTGACAGGGTGCATCATCCTGTTGAACGAGGCCACTGGAAAACCATTGCCATGAAGGGGTGTACTTGGTCTGCAATATACTTAGGTAGGTGTTACCTGCCAAAGTAATGTCCACATGAATGCCAGGACCCAAGGATTCCCAGCAGAACAGGGCATCACACTGCCTCCGCTGGCTTGCCTTCTTCCCATAATGCATCCTGGAGCCACCTCTTCCAAAGGTAAGCAGAAAATGTAATTCATCAGACCAGACCACCTTCTTCCATTACTCCATGGCCCAGTTCTGATGCTTGTGCACCCACTGTAGGTGCTTCCAGTGGTGTACAGGGGCCAGCATGGGCACTCTGACTGGTTTGCAACTACACAGCCCCATACCCAGCAATCTGTGATGTGCTGTGTGTTCTGACACCTTTCTATCATAGCCAACATTAACTTCTTCAGCAATTTGTGTTACAAAGCTCTTCTGTGGATTGGATCAGGCAGGCTAGCCTTCATTCCCCATGCTCTTCAGTGAGCCTTGGGTGCCCAAGACCCTGTCGCAGGTGTACTGTTGTCCTTCCTTGGACCACTTTGTGGTAGGTACTAACCACTGCATAATAGGAACACCCCACAAGACCTGCAGTTTTGGAGATGGTCTCACACAGTCGTCTAGCCATCACAATTTGGCCCTTGCCAATTTTTCCTACTTCCAAACCATCAACTTCGAGAACTTTGAGATCTTCAAGTGCTGCCTAATATATCCCACCCTTTGACAGGTGCCATTTTAACGAGATAATCAATGCTATTCATGCCATCTGTCTGTGGTGTTAATGATATGGCTGATCACTGTATAGTGTTTTGTAGAATGTAGGGTGTCTTTATCGTACTGAGACACTAACAGCATTTGCACTCATCAGAATATCAGAATGTTAATGCATGACTGGGTGTTTTGTCTTGTGTATTTGTATACTGTGTGTATACAGACCCTAAAGGAAGCCAGCGAGAACGCACGCAAAGACTTCCATCGTGAAGCCGAGCTGTTGACCAACCTGCAGCATGAGCACATCGTCACCTTCTATGGTGTGTGCGTTGAGAGTGACCCTCTCATCATGGTGTTCGAGTACATGAAGCACGGAGACCTCAATAAGTTCCTCAGGTATGCTCAGTTCAAGTCAGTTTGATTTGCATAGCTCTTTGTGTAGCAGATAAGTATAGATATACATTAGATCCTTAATGAGTAAGCTAGATGCAGGAGCGTCAACAGGAAACGTCCTGAGAAGATGTTAGGAAGAAACCTGAAGAGGAACCAGACTCAAAGACAACTCATAACCTTCTGGGGGACAGCATAAAGTGAGATTATAAATCACTGCATTATACAGGTGTAGAAGAGTTAAACAGTTAAAGAGTAGTGGTGTGTTGAATGGATGGTTATATTGTGAGCCTGAACACTGAGCCATGGGCATAAACTGTTTTCAGTAATGCAAATCTTTATGTGGCAGAATGTGTGCATGACTGCATGTGAACATGAGACCTGATTCCCATAGTGCTTACTCACATCTTGTCTCTTTGCCCTTGCATCTTCCTTGACCTGTTAATTGATAGGAGGGTCGCCATTTTGATATCAGTTACAAATCCATAGGAGACATGAGAAATGTCTGAATGTCTGAGTGTTGACACTGAAACACTTTGCCTACACTGCAGTGCAAATGCTATATGGATACGCACTGTTTCCCTCAGGCTGTACTTGACTGGTGGATATGGTGATATGCTGTGGTCATCATGATAAATTATATCAACGTGCATTTTTCATGAATGTCGTCAGTGTCATCAGTAGTTTTATATCACTGGAAAATGCGTAATATCACATTTAGACAAATCATGATGAGCCTGAACACTGCAAGCAGTCTTCCTATATCATCTCCAGATGTATATTTTTATCAGTAGACCATAGTAACATACACAATATGGACAAAAGTATTTGGACACCTACTGAGAAGGCTTTCTACAGGATTTTGCAGTGTGTCTGTGGGAATTTTTGTCCATTCATCCAGAAGAGCATTTGTGATTTCAGACACTGATGTAGGATAAGAGGGCCTGGCTCACAATCTCCATATTAGATCATCCCAAAGATGTTTGATGGAGTTGAGGTCAGGGTTCTGTGTGGAACAAGTTCCTCCATACAAAACTCTTAAGAAATCTTAAGATTTCCCTTCACTGGAACTAAGGGGCCTTGGTCACCCCTTGAAAAACAACCCCATAGCATTATCCCACCTCCACCATCTTTGCAGTTGGCGCAATACAGTCAACCAGGAAATGTTCTCTTGACATTCGCCAAACGCAGACTCATCCATTAAACTGTGAGATAGAGAAGCTTGATTTGTCACTTCACAGAACATCTTTCCACTGCTCCAGAATCCAGTGTCTACATGCTTGATACCATTCCATCCAACGCTTGGCATTGTGCTTGGTGATGTAAGGCTTGAATACAGCTGCGTGGCCATGGAAACCCATGCCATGAAGCATCCGGTGGACAGTTTTTGTGCTGATGTTAATGCCAGAGGAGCGTTGGTGACTATTATGCACTATGTGCCTCAGCACTCAGCGACCCCGCTGTGTAACTTTACGTGGTTTGCTACTTCGTGGCTGCGTTGCTGTTTTTCCTAAACGCTTCCACTTTTCAATAATACCACTCAAAGATGATTGTGGAATATCTAGGAGGGAAGAAATTTCATGAACTGACTTCTTGCAATGGTGGTATCCTATTACAGTTACACACTCGAATTCAGTGAGCTCTTTAGAATGACCCATTCTTTCACAAATGTTTGTAAAGGCAGACTGCATGGATAGATGCTTGATTTTATACACCTGTGGCAATGTGACTCCATGAAACACCTGAATTCAATGAGTAAGAGGTGTGTCCAAATACTTTTTTCCATGTAGCGTATTTAATTTATAACATTTCACAAAAGATGTACAGTTTTACCCTCTTTAAATAATCAAGTTCTATGAATATAGAAATGCCTCCTACCCCATACATGGACATGCTTCCTCCCAAACCTGCAAGGTCTACATTTGCATACTGCAAGATGATTGGCTTTTATATTTTATGATGCAGTAACACATACCCACTGTATATTTTCTTTACTTTCTGATTGTCCAGTGAGTTTTTCAGCTTCAGGAACAATTTCTGCAATCGCAGATTGAAGTTTTCTTTTTTTAAAGAACGATTTTATAACTGTTAGGATGACTTTAACACTCGCTTGATTTTTTCACATGTTCCTTGCTATAGTATTTTTGTAATTCCTTATTGTCGCTGCTATTTTGTGTCTGTTCCATACCAAAATCTTACCTAATATTAATTTTATGGTACATACAATAAATTTGCAGCAATGATCCAAAACTTCTCTCAAAGCTGAGCATAAACTACGTCTTAGAGGAGCATGAAGGAAATGCATACCTGGCAGCTACATTTATATTCACTATTAATAATAGAAGAAAGAGCAAATATGTAGCCTCATGTAATTTTTTATCATAATGCAATCTGTTATAATCTATATAATTGGATGTCATGTATATAGAGAAAATACTACAAACTTTTTTTGTAATTCAGCTATTTTATTCAGTTTCTGTTTAGTCTGTTTTGTTAAATATTTTTTCTCTTTATTTTTTTTCTTTATTGTGTATGTATGTATATTTTTAGAATTCATTATTCATTATTACTAAGGAATCATGTCCGTAAATCAGTGCCACTATCTGCATCTGTTTAGTACTCCAAATATTTATGTGCATCTGTGTTTGGATTTAAACCGCAAGTTTGTGTGGTATAACTTGTCAATATGGTCTGTAACTTCTGGCTCTAACAGCGCCTCAAACACAGCTGCATCACTGATGTTCATTATTGGCATTTATTACAGATGTGCATAGAACCGTTTATTTTTCTTTTTTAATCCCACTCAATTTTGTTTGTTCTTGCTCACAAAATTTTATAACAAAGTTACCTGGTTCTATTTCCCAAAATATAAACAAAGCTAATTAGCCCATAAACCACCATGACCATGACCAGGCAGTTACTAAGGATGAATAAAAGACGCTGTAAATGTGTTGTGCTGCACTGCCTGTTCATGTTATTGACTGTGGTGTTTCTTTATCCTACAAGCTTCATACACTGAAGTGCCAGAACAACTGGTATACAGTTAATACTTGGTAGGTCCACCATGGGATCTTGGAGGCAATGTTGCACTGTCCTCACGCTGATGTTTGTTGAGGCCCCAGCATTGAATTCTGATGTTACTTGCGGCAGTGTTTCACGCCTATCACGTGAAACGATTCTTTTTACAGCCACACTGCTATTGTAAGTTTGAGGTTTTACCGGAATTCTTGTAGTCACAGTACACCCTTGAAATGTTCATACGTGAAAATATGAACTTTGCTTCTACCTCTGAAATGCTATGACCCATCTCACGAGCTCTACCTTTTAATCTGCATTGAAAATCACAAAATCGTGATAACTTGGCATTCTCATGGCGGAAACAGCTCTAGAAGCTTCCATAAACATCTACCGCTTTATATACGCACTGGCAGATGCAACCAAAGATGTTCGAAGATGGTGTTGCTGTGTATTTTCTTCACTTCAGTGTATATGACTTCTTGCTTCCATGAAAGTAAAATCGTCTTGTGTGACTTTATGCATCCCTAGTCATTTGTTGAACATTTCTTGTCTTTGCTAGTAGTATTGTAAAAATGTAAAAAAGAAAACTGTTGTGAAATTCTTGTCATGACCAAGTTCATATACATCTAACTGTCAGATCAGAACAAATCATCCCTGACACCTCTCTCTCTCTCTCTCTCTTTCTCTCTCTCTCTCTCTCTGCAGGGCTCATGGTCCTGATGCTGTGTTAATGGCAGATGGTCAGGTGCAGCAGCAGGCCGAGCTCACGCAGTCTCAGATGCTGCACATTGCTCAGCAGATCGCAGCAGGAATGGTGTATCTTGCCTCGCAGCACTTTGTGCACAGAGACTTGGCCACACGTAACTGTCTTGTTGGTGAGAACCTGCTGGTGAAGATCGGAGACTTCGGCATGTCCCGTGATGTCTACAGCACTGATTATTACCGGGTAAGTGGTTTGAGTCGACTGTGCATTTTAGTACTGAGCCTTTAGGACACTGGTTAAGGAAAAAAATCCTTTAAAACAACCGAGATCAATGTTACCCAGCATTAACCTGCAACGGATGAAACAGAAAAAAGAAAATTGGCTGTTGCACAACAACCAATATCACTATTAGCAAATTGGAAGCTACTTTTAGCTACTATTAGCTAAATTAAGCTACAGCCATAAGAGCTGATGTGTCATTTAATTAGAGTAAGAAAACAACCACTAAGAAAGACTGTAACATTTAGGAATGTACAATGTAAAACTGGTCACATTCTAGTTAATTACTTGGTTAGTTAATAAGACAGTAGGTGATTGTGTTTTAGTAGGTGACAGTAGGTGATTGTGTTCTGGAGCCCATTCCAGCGTCATCGGGCGAAGGCGGGGTACACCATGGACAGGTCGCCAGTCCATCGCATGGCCAACA
>JAOVVH010000042.1:4561178-4573039 GCA_028566435.1 Scorpiodoras heckelii
TTACTACATGATTCCTTATGTGTTCCTTCATAGTCTGGATGACTTCAGTATTCATTTACAATGTAGGGGGAAAAAAAGAAAAAAAAAACATTGAATGAGAAGGTGTGTCCAAACTTTTGACTGATATTGTAAAGTGATCTTTATTTCACACTAAATCATTTTCACTATGCTAACTACATAATACTCTCACTCAAGAGTGGATGTATAAAATAACAAAATCTAAATACTCAAGTAATGTTGAAGTGCCTCAAAATTATACTGAAGTGCAGTACTTGAGTAACTTACTTTCTTCCACTGAGAATTTAATTGTTGTGGTTATTGATTTTAGGCTTGTTACAGGCCACTGTTAATGAAACATTCTGCTATAATTTACACCAGAAGTCAGGATTTTTATGAGGGCTTTATACTTTAGAAATTTTTTACTTGTTCACAAAACTCAATTCTGTGCTGTTTCTTACAAACATCCTAAAATGAAATTGAAGGAAAAGTAACCACATTTCACTGACTTTGAAAGCATTTTTTTGATTGTGAGATAATTTTGTATTAAAGTAAATTAACCTGAAGAATAAGTAGGACTAATGCTACTGCAAATAATGAATGTTTGTGATGTCTATACTCACTGATATGGGTTTGACTGCATGTTGTGTGTATAGTTAAAATATAAACCCCATTTCTAGAGAAGTTGGGACACTAAAATGCAATAAAAACTGAAATCTGTTATTTGTTAAATCACTTGAACCTTTATTTAACAAAAAGACAAAGAAAAGATTTTCAGTGCTTTCAATGATGAAATTAATTCTATTTGTTAAATATGAACAAATTTAGAAATTGATGCCTCTAACACACTAAAAGAAAGTTGGGACAGAGGCAAAATAAGACTGAAAAGCTTATACAAGTAACACTGGAAGGTTCCACAATTAGCAGTTTAACTGGTAACGGGGGTCATCAAGACTGGGAATAAAAGGAGCATCCACCAAAGGCTTAGTCTTTGCGGGTTCACCACTTTGTGCCAAGCGTCATGCGAGAATTGTCAGTCAGCTCATACACAATGTTTCTTAGTGCAAGATCCACCGCTGCATCAAGAAATGCAACCTGAAACTGTATTATGCAAATAGGAAGCTATATATTAATTTTGCATAGAAACACCATCTGAGATGGACCTTAAGTCAAATAAACTATGGTCAAGGCACATAAAACAAAACCTCATGGAGTTCTGTTCTGTAGAGCTTGTGCATGGCAGTGACTGGGACGAATTACCAACAATCCTGATGAATGATAGCTAACGCTAACACTGCGTAACTTTAATAATCCATATGGAGAGTCTGCAGTAAATCAAGAACAGTCACTCAGTTATTCAATGCGTCTGGTTTCTATAGTATTACAGATGTAAACCTGCTGTTATATTTGGTGTGCTGATGTTTAACATGGCTATAAGATCATAACCTGCTGGCACGCGTCCAGATTGCTAGCTACCGCAAAGTATTAAGAATAATGAAGAACATAACCGAACATTTGAAGTCATTTAAACCCAAAGCACACTGACTTTTGTCTCCATTTCCTCTCTGACCAGTCAGACAGGTGTTTGGAATGCTGCGCTGTTCATGAGCTGTTCATAAAGAAACGGGTTCATTTCTAGCCCTAGAGTAATATTGTATTGTTCATCTCCCTGCAGGGAATTTCCTGTATTTTGAAAAGAAAGAACAGGATGTATGAAAATGAAATGTTATCAAACCAACAGTTATGCACAGATGTCATCATTAGCACACTTAGCATTTTTAGTTGTATTTATAGTCAGTAATTTTATGGCTACCGCAGCTAAATGGTGGTTATGTATTTTCGTCAAACTTCTTCAACTTCATCTTCTTCTTCTGCTTCTTCTTCTTCTTCCTCTTCTTCTTCTTCTTCTTCTTCTTCTTCTTCTACCATTTGGTTGATGACATCATATACTTAGACTTCACCATGACACTTGGTGTGGTTGTAACTCCACGTCTGATACAGAATATAAGGTTTGTGTCCCTAGGTGTGTGTTTCCCTTTGTGCTAGTGGCTCCTAAATTGGAGTAAACTCAGAACACTTTTGGGGCATTACATCAAGTCTTTTTGCCTAAAATTCTGAACTTTTTATGGCAGGTTGGTCTCTAGGAGGCACATTACCCCAGCTCATTAGAATTCATTTGTGGAGTAGCGCCACCTAGTGAATAATATTCAAAGCAAAAATCTAGCACTTCATTAGCCATTATCTTGTGATGTAAAGGCTCAAACTTCACGAAATTTCACACCCTGTGTTGCCACCTCTTTCTTTAGATATATACCGAATTTCATAAAATTTCATCTATGGGGACATTGCAACTGAGACATTACCATATATCAACTGCCTAAGCTACAATTTTGATATTTTGTGTCACTTCATTCTTGCTCTTTCTTTCACGTTATGCTGTGGTCATATTCTACATCGCAATGCGGTACGTGCAATTAATATTAACACCAGCGTTTTATTGCACAACAGTTTTTTTAAACGAAAGAACAGGTCAGATTTCATCCATTCATAGTTAATGTTATGGAATGTCTGCCAAACTAGTTAGATCTGGTTATTGCTCATGTTATATAAACAATTATTCTCTAATCAATCTTGTTTTTTTTCTTCTAAAAGCTAAAAGCTTTTGTCATGACACAGAGAAAACAAAAAGTCATCTGTCCTGAAGACTTTCCTGTGGTGGAAAACTCACTAACCTTTACACAACACTGACACTGGAGACTGCACATCAACAATTGTACATAGATATTTAATCTGTTTAATGTGTCTGTAATCTGTTTCCACCATCAAATCTCCTGTGTATGGTGTTACTATGGGAAATGATTAGTTTTAATATTAATACTTTTAATATTAGTATTAGAATGAGTGCATTAATATAAACCTGTAAATAATTTTACAGCTGGCATTATTGTCAGAACTGATTGCAGAAAATTCATCATCTTTTGACCAATCAGAATCAAGAACTGGACTAAGCTGTAGCATGAATTGTTATAATTAATGCAGAGTTAACAACTGTAATAAATAAATTTTAGAAATTTTCAGAAAATCGTGTAGTTTTGCTCATTGATTGCAAGATACAAGGCTTGGAGAACATATAATTATCCAACAAACTCATCCAGATGAAGAAGACAAAAAAAGAGTGCATGAACTGATCAATCAGCAGATCAATGAGCTTGTTTTGACACTGTACATTAAGCCCTAAGTAATTGCCAAAGGGCTAAATGCTTTTAAAAAAAATCACAGTCAATGACCATCAGCGCAATCTTAGTTATTTTCCCTGAATGTTGAGCCAAATTCTCGGTGGAACAGTGTTTATGTATGATTATTTGTGTGTGTGTGTGGTCAAGATAGAGAAGAATGAATCCAACTTCCATGTTAGCTGCAAAATCTAAATGAAATTGCATCATATACAGCATATTAATGACAACCATCCATTAATATGCTGGTAATAATTGGGATCCGAGGCCATTTGGGTTGTGATTAGCATGTGTCACAGTGAGGGAAGGTGAACAAGGTCAGCGCGTTTGCAGGCGAGGACTGAAGAGCTGAATGAAACCAGAGGGGAAAACATAAAAAGCTTTGTTCCTTTACAAAAAAAAATGTCTCTCATGAAAATTTAAAGAGGGGACCCGGCTGCTGCTCTTAACGCCAACACATCCTGATTTTTAACCGAGCCAACTCAGAGACGTTACTGTGAAGCTGCGGGCAGCCAGGAGCTTGTGGTCAGCGGTAATGTTTAACAGCAGTAAATACAGATTAAATGGTGAACTCTAGGGCTTATGTGTAGGGAAAAAAAATCACCTAGAGGGTATTTACAGTATTAGTGTGTAGCCTCTGATCATTACCCTGACCACAAAAAGGTCTGCTAGTGATAAGCGGGCAGCAAACTGTCCTGCAATTTAAAATGTGACCATCAGTACAAGCCTTGGACATAAATATGAAAGTGAGAAATGTGTGTGAAGGTTCAGGGTTTCACATTTATGCACAAATTATTAATGGGGAAAATGGGAAGTAGTAGTTAAGTGGTATTGCTGTAGTGCCTGGTAGGTTTTTTTTTTTTAAAGAGTTCAAATGTAAGAACAGTCTGGATCTTAAGCAGGAACCTTAAAGAAAAAGAGTAGATTTATTAAACTGAATCTCTTTCCTAAAGAGAACAAAAAGAGTACATGTGTGGTGGGGCAGTGGTAGGCCAGTGGGTTAGGACTCTGGGTTGTGGTTCAGAAGGTCAGGGGTTCGAGCCCCGACCGGGGCCGCCGCCGTTGGGCCCCTGAGCAAGGCCCTCAACCCATTGCTCAACTCTGTCCCAGGCTGCGTCAGGAAGGGTATCTGGCGTAAACTATGCCAGACTGTGTGTGGACTTGATCTGCAGTGGCGACCCCAAGAAGTGGGAGAAGCTAAAGGAAATATTTCAGAAACTGCAGCTCTCCTGGAATTTAATATGCGCAACAGCAGCAGTCTCTAGTGTTTATACAGAATGGTGCAAAAAACAAAAAACACCCACTGACTGCCAGTGCGAGGAAATGCCTTGTTGATGTAAGAGGTCAGAAGAGAATGGCCAGATTGGTTCAACTTGACAGAAAGGCTATGGTAACTGAAATAACCACTCTTTACAACCATGATGAGTAGAAAAGCATCTCAAAGCACATCAAACCTTGAGGGGGGTGGGGTACAACAGCAGAAGATCACATGGGGTTCCAGGAATCTGAGGCTATTGTGGGCACAGGCTCACTAAAACTGAACCTTTGAAGACTAGAAAAACATTGTCTGGTCTATTTCCTGTTTTCAACTGTCCAGCTGTGGTGAGTTAGTGTGATGGGTATTCCTATCAAAATATCTGTTCTTATATTGTCTTGAGCCTCAAAATAAGTTTAAGGGCACTTGTTGGGACAGTCGAAAGACAATAGCTTTGGTGTGATTTTCTCTCATGTTTGTTTCATTTTGATAGAAGATAATATTTGTTGTTTGGAATTCACATCATACAAAACTTAAGGTAACTGATTTATGAATTGATGGTTCTACTTCCATTATAAATGTCAAGTAAACAGGTTTTTCATTCCTTTCTTAGTACCATCAAACATAACTTTTCCTGTTGAAAAACAACATCAACTACTCAGCTATATGCTCACTTTGGACAAAAATGTCTGTGTTCTGTTTTTTAAGCATTTCAGTAACATAAGAAGCCATACATGATATGACAGCATTTGGTCTTTGTCAGCTAATCATTTAACTGGTCATCCTACAGTGTCATGACTACCCCTAGTCTGAGATCCTTGATAGCCTCAAAAAGCTGAGTAGGCCTTTCTTTCTTTAGCCCTATCCAATGTCCATGGTCAATATGGTAACGAATCTTAAGGATATAGGGTCTCCTTTTATCTACGGGTCACGGCACTAGATTTGATTTCCTGTAGCAGACAGCTACATATCCCCTTATTGTTCAGCCACACCTCTGCCAAGCATTCATCTCTTCAACCCCAGCATTTCTCAAGGCCAAGCCTCCACCACACAAGTGCACATACATGCACATGTTCTTTCCTTCTCCCTTCACCCATCATCTCAACACATTAATAATTCAGGATACAGATAATATCAGTCAATAACCCTCTTTCTTTCTTAAATAATTCACTCACTGAAGAAAATGCATGATTCAGTTCTGTTCAGAAGTGTACTTTTATTTTAAATAACAAAATAATCCTAATCCAAGACACTTTCTTAGTCCCTACAATGATTTAGGAAGAACACACAACAGGGCACGCTGTTATAGGAAAAGAATCAATATTAAGGTGTTGTGATGTACACATCTTGAAGCAAGGTTAATGCTGCTGTTATTTTCTTATAACAAAATATACTGGTTTTATTTCTCTTATATAATTTAGATTTTTTTTAAACTTTGTCAAAAATAACATCATACTTTTTATCCTTTTGTGGTGACATGCAACGTGATGGAACATCTGTGAAGTTAGTTAGTTCCTGTTCCTGTTATCGCTTCTGTTATAGTAGCTATAAACAGTCACTCCTTCAGAGGCCTTTCTTTTATCTCTTTTCCTTGAAGTTACTAAGACAAAAAAAGCCACAGCTTGTCACGTTACTGAGAAATTGGAACAAGCAAAGACCTAAAAGTGTTACTGTTATAAACGTTGACAGTTGAGCCTCTTTCCACAAATGTTACATAGACATCACCTAACAGAAAGCTTCACCATATCAATGATTAGTTTTTCTTGTATTCATTTATTATTAGCCTTAGAGGATTGTGAAACATCTGCCATGTGAGCCACTTTGTAAGGTTTTACTAATAAACAAAATATTGTGAGGGAAAAAAAGTGCTTTAATATAAACGTGATTGGAACTGTAGATAGAAAACCAGTCAGAGCTGTTATAGATATTAGCTAACATCCTTCTGACCAATCAAATTCAAGAATTTAGTAGTATCAAATAAAAAAAATAATCATGCTTTTTGCTACATTCTGAATAAAAATGTGCCAGTTTCACTAAGAATCTGCGGCTGCCGTGATTTACAAATAGATAATAGGGAAAAAGTATGTCCATATTTCAAGAGTCAGAAATGTCTACATATCTGATACAGAATATAAGGTTTGTGTTGTTGCCCTTTGTGGTAGTGCCCCCTGAAGTGGTGTAGTCACAAAGCACTTTTTGGGCAATAGCTCAAAAACCGTTTTGCCCAAAATTGTTAACTTTTTCTTGCACATTGACTTCTAGGAGACACATAACCCTAGCTACTTATGATTCATTTCTGGAGTAGTGTCACCTCATGAACAATGTTGAAAGCAAAAATCTAGCAATTCAATAGACTATATCTTATGATGTCAAGGCTCGAACTTCACAAAATTTTAAACCCTGTATCACTGCCACATTCTTTAGATGCACACCAAATTTCATGAAATTTCATCCATAGGAGGTGCTACAACTGACACATTTCAATATCTCAAGAACTGCTTAAGCAACAATTTTTGCAATTTGGTATACTTATTTCACTTCATTCTTCCTCATATTACGCACCACTATGTGTTATGTGTTGCGTTCACATTGAAGCGTGTGGATGAAAACGAAAATGCGCCTGGACGTAAATATAGCTTTGTGTGTGTGCATGTGGATAATAGCTTTGAGTGTGTGTGATAGACCTAGATGAGTACTAGTGTCTGTCTCTCCTGGCGTCTGGTATCTCTGGCTCAGTCCACTTTAATCTCACTAGGGCGTCAGACATCAGCAGCAGGTCAATGAGAAGGAGTAAAAAAAATAGAGAGAGATTGAACACTTCACCATATTAATGGTTACACAGTATTCTTTTTTTGCTTTTTTTTAATCTCTTTACTACTAGACTTAAATTATGTGGAGTGTCCTTAGTTATATTACATATCTGTGAAAGTGTATGAGCTGCATTTGTATGCATGATCGTGTGTGTGTGTGTGTGTGTGAGATGTGTGTGAGAGGGAAGGTACTCAGGCGTCTGCTGTGAATGCAGCTGGCTTAGAGGACCAGCTGGGTTTTGTTGCCTTTTGTTCTTCAGTTCTAAAGAACGGAGGGATGAGTAGAAAGAGAAAGGGGAAGTGACGGAACTGAAAAGCCTCAAGCTTTCATTTAGCATTCTGACTGGGGATTAACATTCCATCATTGCTCTGTCTCAGCACTCTCCCTCGCCCCTTCCTGAAATCTTCACCTCTCATCTCATTAGGCGAACTGGACGAGGTTTTGTAGTTGCTCTGATTTGGCACGGTCAGACGTTTTCGGTTTTGAAGCCTTTTTTTTTTTTAATTCTCCACAAACCACCAGTATATAAACCCAAACCTCGTTGCTCAAAGCCTTTCCAGCACGGCTTTTAAAATTGTTTCTGCCTCGTGTTTACTTTGGGATTTCTGATTTTTGTGCAGCGCTGCTTTAAAGTCGCTGAACTGCCTATTTACTTTAGGAGTAGAATGCCTTTTTATATTCTTAAGCTTGTTTATACTGAGAGATATTCATTCAGTTCTGTTGTAGTTTCAAAGATAAAACAAGTAAACGCTCTGTGATAGCTTTAGGCCAAAACGATTTTGCTTTACCCTTTTATTTTGTTTTGTGATCCTCATATTTTATCATCCCACGCTCACTGGCATGTTTTCATTCCCTTTGTTGCTTGTTTGTTTGAGGATTTTCAATAATGTTAGCTAGCTTTTATATGGTAGCTAGCTTCCTTTATTGGGTAATTGTCTCTAACGTTTACCTAAATAATATCCAAAAATTGGTAGTGTTTTGGGAAGTTCTGCTCATTTTGATTAGCTGATTACCTACAGTTATGGCCGTAAGTTTACGTACTAGTTTACATACTCATCATTGACATCAATGTCATAGTAATATTTGGCTTTCAGTGATTTCTTTGAACTGTTCTGTTTTTGGGGCAGAATGATTGTACAAAAAAGAACAAGAGTTTGGTGCACAGGTTTTATTTTTGGGGGGAAATTATCTAAAATCAACACAGGGTTAAAATTTATACATATAGGGTCAAAAATCTACATACAGCACATCTAATATTTGGTTAAATATTCCTTAGCAAGATGCACCTTGACCAGTCATTTTTGGTAACCAGCAGCAATCTTCTGGCAGACTTCTGGTTGGATATTTGACCACTCTTCTTGGCAGAATTGGTAGAGTTCAGTTAAATTTGTTGGCTTCCTGGAACAGACTCCACTTTTAAGCATAGTCTACGTATTTTCAGTAGGGCTGAGGTCAGGATTTTGTGAAGGCCATTTCAAAAGCTTAATGTTAGCTTGCTTTATCCATTCCATAACCAGCTTTGATGTGTGTTTGGGCTCATTGTCATACTGGAACACGCAATCGTGATGGTTTGAGGTTACGGTGAAGAAATCTGAGGTAGTCTTCCTTCTTCTTCTTCCATCCACTTTGTGCAAGGTGCCAGTTCCACTGATAGCGAAAGCATGATGCTACCACCATCAGGCTTAACAGTTCTTACAGCATACTCATCATTATTCCTCCAAACGTACCTCTGATGATTGTGGCCAAACAGCTCACTCTTTGCTTCATCTGGCCATAAAACTTTCCTCCCCAAGGATGTGGTCAGCTGCAAACTGTAGTTGAGCTTGAAGGTGTCAATGTTGCAGCAGAGGCTTCGCTCTTGGATAGCAGCCTCTCAGTCAATGGCGATGTAAATCTCGCTTGACTGTAGACAGTGACACTAGTGTTCCAGCAGCTTCTATTTCATGGTAGGAAATGTGCCTTGGTGGTTCTTGAGATGCTCCTGACCATCTGAACCAAATTCTGCTGAAGGTGACAGTTTGGGTCTTCTTCCAGACCTTGGCAAAGTGGCTGATCATGATTGCACAAATTATCTTAGAATCTGAACATGTTTAGAAATGGCTCCAAGAGACATTCCTGATTTGTGTAAATCTATGATCTATGGAATAATGAATAAGGCAGAATACCTCAGAATTCTTTAACATAATCTAACCATCAGCTAGACTTTTGAAACTTTTTGGGTGTTCCAGCAGAAGACTTAAATGACTCCAAACACACATCAAAGCTGGTTGTAGAATGGATAAAGCAGGCTAATATTAAGCTTTTGGAATGGTCTTCACAAAGTCCTGACCTCAGTCCTACTGAAACCATGTGGACTGTGCTTAAAAGTCAGGTCTGTGCCAGGAAGCCAATAAATCTGACTGAACTCTACCAATTCTGCCAAGAAGAGTGGTCAAATATTCAATCAGATTTTTGCCAGAAGCTTGTTGATGGCTACCAAAAGCAACTGGGCAAGGTGCAACTTGCTAAGAGCCATTTAACCAAATTTTAGTTGTGCTATATGTATAAATTTGACCTTGCTGATTTCAGAAAAGCCCAAAAATTAAAACTTGTGCTCCAACTTCTTGTTTTTTCCTATTAAAGGTGTATGTTGTACATGCTTTCTGTCCCAGAAAAAGAACAGTTCAAAGAAATCATTGAAAGCCCAATACTGCCATGACATTCATGTTCATGATGAGTATGTAAATGTCCATGAAATAGTATTATTTCACTTTTATTTTATCACGCTATACAATCAGGTGTCTATCGTTCTTTAAATAACAATACGGACAACAAAATGCTAGTTTCACTTACATATTTATTACTTTTCAGAGGTTGGACAGTCATTTTTAAAACCAAATCAATTTTGGTATGTTTCTCCCATAAACATTTAAGCCATGTCCACACACACTCACACACAATCTTACATTCACATATACACACAAAGCTACAACAGGTTCCTTATTTACCCCTCAAAAACCCTTCAAACAAATAAAATAATTTAGAAAAGCGACATTCAAGAGTCATGCACTTTATTATACAAACATGACAGAAATAGTTCCGCATGGAAATTAAAACACAAGAGCGTTCTCGCTCTTCTCCCGTGTCTTGGTTTTATTATTTTCTTTCATGAAATGGTGCGAATGTCTGCAAAATCAGACCCTGACTGCTGTGATACTGATCCAATACTATAATCTTTTTATACTACCGAGCTGCTATCAGACACCGAATACACATGACTGATATGAAGAGAAACGTGGTATTACGTTGTAAAGTGAAGCATGGTGGTGGGTGTGCAGTGAGTGTTTTCCTTATGCCATGCAATATTGTAAAATGTGCTGCAGTGGAACACTAATATAATGATATAATGATATGAAATAATGTCTACGATTTAAGGTATAAGAAAAGGTTCGCTTTAGTCTATGTGAATATATTGCGATGTAAAGCATCCACATGTAGCACCATTAATTTGTTCTTAATGACTAAGGCATTTAGCATTATTAACATCTAGTTCATGATTGGCTACAGCTCGATTCTACTTCTTGTACAAAAAAATGCTATGTATATATGGTTTTGTGGTTTGGCCATGATGCAGTCGAGTACTGTTGATACCGTTAGTTTTACCTTATCACAGCATTATTATAAAGATATGTTTATAGTATCTAATTTGGTTAATTGCAAGTATACGAGGTGCCCAACATGATTCAGGTAGCTCTTATGTAAACCGAAAGTAACTTTCCGTAACCAGGACTGGTCTTGGTAATTTTGTAGGTTGTTTATCAAAGCTGAATTTGGTATGGACTAGATAAGCTAACTAGCCCTCAGGTAAGAGAGTCTTGATGGTTGAATTCAGGGTCCGAGTTCAGGTCCAGGTGGGTAGGATCGAGCTCAGGGTCGTTCTCATCGTCACTCTCAGCACTGTAGTCCACGTCTTCTAGAAAGGCAGGCTCGTCTTCCTCCATCACGTAAGTGGTGGGACTACAGGATAAATGTACATACACACACATTATTTGGATTTTCTTTTTATGATTTTGTAATGTGTCATGTAATAAGTTTAACAGTTGTATACATGTACACAACACAATGTATACAAGTGCCTTATTTGTCCAATATCCACTATAAACTTACAATCATCCAGAAGGTCTTGATTCATTTTTCTATTTGCTCTGAATTAAGTTTCTATCAATGTGCTTATTCTAATAGGTCTTCATTGCTTGTTCATAGGAACTTGTATGTTAGGAGCTCCACATAATCTAAGTCTAGTTAAAAAAAAGTCTTTAAAAAAAGGGTTGTTATTTAACATTTATGGAAGGAGTCATTTATGGAAGTTTTCAGACACGAGAAAGTCTCCTGTACAGAGCAATTTGCACTTTGTCATTTATCTGTGTGCTGTGTTTTTTTGTCTTGTTATCTTCCATTGAGATAAAATGAGAGAGACCGGTGAGAATTACTATATACAGTATAACACTAAAACATACAGGGGTTGGACAATGAAACTGAAACACCTGGTTTTAGACCACAATAATTTATTAGTATGGTGTAGGGCC
>JAOVVH010000042.1:4619155-4633659 GCA_028566435.1 Scorpiodoras heckelii
ATATAAGAATAAATCCTAATATCTCAGCGTGGGGTTTTGTATGTCTAAAACCGTTTCTGGCCACACCCACTCGCATATCCGCTACGCCCCTCCGCCCGTGTGACAAAACTGCTGTGTCATTTCTGGCTGTTGCCATGTGAAGCATATTTATCCATGGCGTTCACCCAGCTGCCATCTGCCGTCGTTTCTTTTTACTGTGCAAACCTCCCACAGGAAATATACCGAGGGCTCAGTTGTCCAACTTGTCTCCTGTTATTACTGTCCTTAATCTCAGTCAGTAGCATACAGTCAATATTTAATGATTAATATCCTGACTCGACCTGTTGCACCCGATCTGATCCTACTTTAAAGCGTAGTCCGGTGCCTTTTCTTCACTGCTGTCCCCGTGGCACTGAAAATGTATTCGAATATTCTCCTGAATTAAAACGAGGAGATTCGTACCTTTTAGTTTGGACAGCCGTTTCTCGATCTCGCCTTCGTTGTCGTATTCTATGGCGTCTTCTTCCTTCATTTTAGTGACTGTTGCAGCATCTAACAGGGCATCTGAACAAAGAAAGAGCATGAGCTACGTGTGTGTGTGTGTGTATGTGTGTCAGCAGAAATGGGGAATTTCAGTCGTTCCTACCTGCATCCTGCATCGAATCTCCACCTTTAATGTCCATCACTCCTTCCATGGCATTGTTCAGGGTGCTGTTCTGACTGGGCAGTAATGGCATGGACGGCATCACCGGCATGTCCGAATCCTTCACGGTTACAACAGCTTCACGGGGAGACAGAATGGAAAGGGAGAAATTACGGCATGCTACCGTGACCATACTGGTCCCTAAACTAACTGCACTACTGCAAGGGAAAATCTCATTTCTTCAGTTGCTTACTGCATATTATCCCTTTTAGGCTACATTTATTAAACACAACACTACAAGATACGTCATCAGTTTCGTTTCACCAAATGTTAGGAAAACGGGTGTGGATGGTTTTTTTTTTTCTATTTAAATATACACAAACATTATCAAGTAGTATTCGTACAGGAGTGTTTGTTGTACTGTAATGCAGCCTACTTTTAGCTTGTGGTATCTCATTGGTTAAGAGGTGCTCGTCAGATTTGGGCTTTGCTCCTGGAGTTGGTCCTTTCTTCAGGGGTTCGCCAGCGCGTTTGGTGGAGTTTTTTCCAGCGAGCTCTTCCGAGACGGGATTAGGGACAACTGCTTTCGAGTCGACGGAACGCTAGAGGTGAGAGAGACGGGAGAGAAGGGGGTTAATCCTGTGCAGTCTGGAAATAATGTCAACTTGTAGGCACTCTAAGCAGCTACAGGAAACTGTACTGACTTCTTTCCTTACACTTTTATTTTCATGGCAAAAAGTATCTAGCTAGCTTTTTAGATGCAAAGCACCTCATGGACCTGGCGTCTCTCTCTCTCTCTCACTCACAATGGGGTTGCACATTGTTAAAGCTTTTTTTTTTTTAAACCAGAAATTCAGACTACACCACTTGTGCATTGTGATGCGACACTGAATAATGTACTTTCACTTTTTCCATGAGCACCGTGTTCAAAATAAACCTCAAGATCTGACTTTTAGGAGGGTTGCTGGCTTACCTGAACAACAGCTACCACTGATTTCTGCTTCTCATACTTCTTCTGGACCTCCAGTTTGGCTGCTATGAGCTTTTCATTACACTCCTCCTTCTGGGCTAATATCTGTGTGTTACACTGATTCCTGCACACACGTACACATATACATACGCTCAGTGAGCACGATCACCACCAGATATTAAACTAGAAGGAAATACGCAGCACTGTGTGTGGCACACTGACATGTCGTAGGTGAGTTTCTTATTCAGCGTGTTCATGTTGTTCTGGCACGACTGCAGCTGCGTCTGCATTTTACTGAGGTCCTCGCGCAGATTCTGCATCTGGTCTAGACAGGGAGGGTCGGAGCGCAGGGTTGTTTGTTGGGCAAAGCGGAAGTCATATTGTACAACTGACACGGAAGGGAAAGGCAAGGCGCTAATTACTCCCACTTACCTTTCATATCCTGAACGTTTTTAGCAGTGGAAGAGATGTTGAGCAGTAGACTCTCCTACAACAATGAAAGAAATGATACATGAGGAATAAACCATGACGGGCTGTGCATTATGATGTTACTGTGGAAGCCTTAAAATAGTGTGTGTGTGTGTGTATGTACCTTCTCTTGATTCCACATGTTCTGGGCGCTCTGCTGCCGTCTCTGATGAGCTCCTTCCAAGAGGGCCATTTGCTCCGTCTGCCTGCGGACTTGTTCCTCCGCCTGGCTCCGGCCCACCTGTTCCCGTGCCCTCTCGGCCGACGCCCGCCTCACAGCTTCCTCCAGCTCCAGCAGCTTCGTCTGAACAAACACACACGCCTGATTAGGAATGACGACTTCCGTAACTTCCTGGTTATGGCAGGGATAGGGAGTAATCTCCAACAGGCAGTTGGAGGCGACAGACATCACACGATATTAGGAGTCAGAGGGAGACAGAGCCGGAAGAAGCAGAGAGGTGAGGGATCATACCTGCGGCTCTTCGGTTAATAATGATCTCTCATTGGGTGTGCAGTGATTACCCGAGTAGATAAGGCGGCGAGAGAGAGAGAGAGCCGAGTCTGCGGAAAATCCGATGTTTGAATAAACTGCCTGTGTGCCAAGTTTCCCAGGCCTGACTCCCAACTCATATTTTGCACAACACTTATTACAATGAAAATTCAATGGCGGGACCGTCGACCAATGAAAATGAAATTCAGTATGTTCTTGACCTGAGAGCAAAACCCTACACTTTGGGCCAACTAACACAGCAGGCTCAAGAGCGACAATCCCGGCTATATAACGGGGTACTATTCTACAGGGCTTCACGCGGGAAGAAAAAGTGCTCATTTTACTCCCTACATCAGGCTCCATGTTTAATCGTGAAGTATCAAGGGCCCTTCGACGTCACACGGAGAGTAGGGGACATCGACTATGAGTAGTGCGCACGGACAAGGTGGGGGGACGTCAGATTGATCACTTCAACGTCCTCAAACCGTCGTGGGAGGCAGAGTCAGTCAGCGGCTTGGTCTACAGTAGTTCCCGAGAAGCATGATCTAGGACCAGAACCAAGTTATATTTCAGACTGGCAAAAGAGCCACCTCTTGCTCTCGCAGGCCACTGACGTCTTCCGACGTGTTCTCGGTTCTGCCCGGGCGCACCGAGCACCACGTTGAGACGTGGTTCGTAGTTGCTTCTTTCATGCTTTTTGTGTTCCGGCAGGAGCTCAAGGCCATGCTGGATTTGGGGGTGACTGAGGAGTCGCCCAGTTTAGTCGCCCAGTGGTCGGTCTGCTTCTGTGTTCTGTGTAAAGTCAATGCGGTGAGAAATTTAAAACTATAAATAATGAATAAAATGTCCCGAGTTTCCCAAGTCCTGATTTGTTACGGAGTCGATCACTGAAAGGCTGATCCTCGCTATTACATCCTCGTCCTCTCCGGCGCTGGCACACGGCGTTTGCATAAAGTCCTTTCATTTACGTACAGTTCTTAAGGTAGCACCTTGTGTCATCTTGTATTCAAGACTACAGTTCCAGACACCGAACTGTCACCAGACCTAGTATATAACTTCTTGTACAATGTGCACCGAGATGTATAGACTAACGCTTCCTGATTGCTGTATGGTGTCTACAATGGGCTGTGTGTGATTGTTCAGTGAACACAAGGGTTACTTTTGCACTTCAATTTTGTAGGAATGAGAGAAAAACACAAACTGTACACTTACAAAGCCCGTGTGTGTGTGTGTGTATGTGTGTATGTGTGTATCTTCCAGCTTTCCAAACCTACCAGCTTATTATAATACATCTACACACAACCTGTGTAAAAGAAACGAAGTTTCATTTATGTTGAAATTGGAAAGCAGGAACAAAATAATGGTTAGAAAAAGCTATATACTAGTACTGATTCTAATACTGATACTACTAAGAAGTGTGTAGTTACATTTCTTTGCAAATCTCTGACACACTCATACCTCAGAAAATCAGACAAGACAAACCTGCAGCTCCAGATTTCTCGAGCTGGACACCCAGTAGTTGAAGGAGAACAGGAGGATGCAAGCGACGAGAGCGACCGTGAGTAAAGGTGGCGCGCGACCTCCTCGCCGGACGTTCAGCAGCGTTCCCATCATCCTTCTGGTCCAAGAACAGGGAACAGCAATCACTGTGGCACTGCGAGCACAGCAGACATCGAAACGGTCAAGAGAAAGTGTCACGTGCGTGTGAGGCTTCTATTGTTCCTAACTTTCAGACGAGTGGGTGGAGTTTAACCGATTTGCATTGTTTTTTTCCCCCCCTTTCTTTTTTCTTCTTCAGAGCGTCAGAGCTGCTTGACCTGTTCTTGCTCTTTTCTACTGTCTGAGGTCATGCCGGTTTGGCAAATACACACTTCACTACACGTTTCGCTATTCACTCTGGATTTAACCGAGACGTCCGTTTTTATCTGAACAAATCTGAATGGGATAAAAGACACGTTTCGTGTACGTACTTCAATTTAACCGCCTGAACTAAAAGCGCTTTTTGAATCGATCAGAAACACAAACCATACTGCAAGTGCACAAAGCTAAGAAAGACGTAAATAAAAATAAGCTGGAAATGAATTGCTGTGCAGCACAGTCTGTACTGTCAGGTGTGCTGATGAGGTTTGTTTTGTTCCTGCCGTGACAAACACCAGCGCCGTTTCTTTATCAGCCATGCTTTAAATCCCAAAGAGACCAGCTTACAAGTCTCAGCGGCTGGGAAACAAGCAACAAAAAGAGAAACATCTTTGCCTACATTGCTAGCCACACCTCACCGTCCTTTCCTTCTCTCATTTGCCTGAAGTTAAACGCTGTTCAAATATTTTCACGCCATAGTCAAATCTACTTGTTAGGTTACCCACTTCAGAGAGCTCGCATAGGCTCATTCTCGCAAGTAACAACTTGGGGGCAGGAAATGATCAATTAGATGGCAGGCTCTCCTTTCACAGCAGAATGAACGGAGACGATGAAAATTTGGGATTTTTCTCCACAGAATCGTGTAAGCCCTGCCCACATTTATTTTTTATTTTTTTACGCTGCGTGATTTTCTCCCTGATACGGTCGTCACCGATTCCCATCCACCAGCCGGCCATTCCCTTTGACACGACAGCTGAGAAGCAGGGAGAGTAAAGGAACCGGAGACATGAGCACCCAGTCAACCACAGTTTTCAAACTGCTGCTCCTGCTGCATCACAGGGCAGTAGAACACAATTGGAGAAAAGCACGACCCTCTCCCTTCTGCATGCACGGCTGCCACTCTGTATGAGCTTGTGTGTCAATTAAAACATCATGACACACAATAGCGAGGTATACAGTACTGTGCAAACATCTTAGGCACCCTAGCGTTTTTAGGTACAACTTTTTGTTATCGATGTTTCAGCATTACAAAAAGAATTTTTGGTAAAGACAAAAAATGTTTGTATGTCAGTAACGAAAGCAACACCTTACACAACAGACCACTTTTCAGACAAAAAAAGCATAACGAAGGCTGCTGGGTTTTACATGCAAAAAAAAAAAAAGAACCAAGTGTGACAGTCAAAGTCTCCAGAAGAGCTGTTGCAGATTCTCCAAGACGCTCAGTAAAACCTAAAAGCTAATTTCCTTATAAAACTGCACACATTGTACCTGGGAACACTGTTTAAGAAAAAGGAACCAAATATTGACTTCCTTTAGTTTACTACTCTTTACTGCACTTTATAGTTTTACAGCGAGTCTTTGAATGTACATAAGACTTCCGCATACAGTCCCGTACAGTATTTAGCCGGTAAGTTTTACTGAGTGTATTGGAGAATCTCCCACAGCTCTTCCGGAGACTTTGACTGTCACACTTACTTCTTTTTTTGCATGTAAAACCCAGCAGCCTTCATTATGTTTTGGGTCTGAAAAGTGCTCTGTTATGTAACGTGTTGCTTTCGTTACTGACGTACAAATTTTTGTGTTAACATTTCTTTTATTTGTTAGAAAAGTAACTTTGGAGGCGGCACGGTGGTGTAGCGGTCAGCACTGTCGCCTCACAGCAAGACGATCCAGGTTCGATTCCCGGTCCGGGCCGTTCCGTGTGGAGTTTGCATGTTCTCCCTGCGCTTGTGTGGGTTTCCTCCGGGTACTCCGGTTTCCTCCGACAGTCCAAAGACATGCATGTTATGTTGATCGGTCAGTCTAAATTGCCCGTAGGGATAAAGCGAAAGATAATGGATGGATGGATGGATGGAAAAGTAACTTTGGAAATAGAAAATCTTTTTGTACTGAATCAATAAGTTATAAAAAGAACAATAGGGTGCCTAAGACTTTTGTACAGTACTGTATGTCACTGGGTTAAGGTTTCTGTTATGAATAATAAAGCTTGTCACTGAGGATAATGAATCATTTGACTGTTTTTGTTTTTTTAATATGAGTGGATTTTGAGTTGTGTGTGTGTGTGTGTGTGTGTGTGTGTGTGTGTGTGTCTCTGCCCAAACCAGTGTGAGCCAGTTAATCTTGTCTGGCATGACTTACTCCTCTCTCTTGCTGTACAAACCAAACAAACTGGTGAGAAAAGAAAAGAAAAGCTGGAGGTGTGGGTTGGTGGGTGAAAGTCTTTTCAGTGCCACATTTATGGACAAAACTTTGCCCAGCAGCCTGTAACCAACACTACAAATAAAACTAACATAGTTCATGATTCACACAGACTGCAAAGGGGAAAAAAAGGTTACACTCTCCATCTATAAGTGTCTAATAATGAGGTCAAGGCATTTACGAATACATTTATTAGTTATTTATCGCCAATAAACCCAATTACAGAAAAGAGTTTTTCCAGTACGACCAGCTTCCAGGAAGCAACACGTCAACAATTCAACACTAGCTGCGTTCTTCTCCAAGTCGGATATGTCCCGCCTCCTGTGCGGTGATTGGCTATCCAAAATCAATGCGCCAATTAAAATCTTCGAGCGGCAATTGAGTTTGAAAAGACACCCAATGGCAAACCAGGGGCGGGACTTATCGAAATACAGTGTTTGTGTGTGTGTGTTGGGATAGTACGCTAGCTTGATGGATGAACACTACATCAAGTAAATCCAATCTGATCCAAGTGTAGATACCTGGACGCGTATGTTAAATAGTTCATAGATAACACAACAATGTCGATTAGATAATTATAATTATGCCAGTTTATAACGTAGTCCATAAAGCAATAAAGTGCCCGAGCACTGACTAGCAAGTTAGGTTAGCTCGCTAGGTTAGTAGCGATAGCGAACTAACCAAATTGCCAGGTTAGCTTAGCGCACTCGTGTTATGTTTGTTTATTTTACAGAGTGGCGCAGGTCAAATATTACACATGGTCCTTACCGGTGTAAAGGCGTGAACAGGTAGGCTAGCTGAGGTCAACGCACTCGGGCATATCGATAATCCGCTTTCGCAGAACAAAGGTTTAGATTCACATCCGTCAACAAGCGCCGTTGGACTCGTAAGAGGGATGTGTCGTTCGCGAGCGAGTCGACTCTTCGAATCGACTCTTTTAGGTGAACGTTGAGAGCCGGATCGTAACCTAGGTTACGTGCCTTTTTTTTTGTACACGTAACCTAGTCAATTATACGATAAATAATAATAATTATTATTATAATAATACATTTCCTAATGAAGCGCAGACACAATAATATCATTATTGCAAGGATTGTATTGTCAACGCGTGGCTCCTTTGCTGAGTTGTATAGCGATAACTAATTATTTTTAATAAATAGATTCTCTGAAATGTAACGGAGAGGCATTTTGTTATTTAGGTTTTATTAAAACAATTTCAGTTCATAGTTAGGGAAAGAGTCGACTCTTATGGATGATTCAATGAAAAGAGCTAGCCAGCGCGCATGCGCAATAAGACGCTTCTGAGTCGATGACCTCCCATTGTGCAAACTGTAACTGCAAACTCATCATGTTTACACGTGTAGACTGTATGCACTTAACAGGGACTTTTTCCATTTTTGTACTGTATGTCAGAATATATGGGGAAGAAGTATAAAATATTTTCTGTATTCCTTACAAATTGCAAAGTACATTTAGGCTCCATCATTTAGACACTAATCTAAGCAGTGCATTATGAGATGTGGAAACATTCATTCATTCATTCATTCATCTTCTTAATCGCTTATTCCTTATTTTTCTCCAGGGTCACGGGAGAGCTGGTGCCTAGCCGGCGTGCACACTCTCGTGCACACTCTCGTGCACACTCTCTCGTGCCACTTTAGAGACACCATATTAACCTCATACGCATGTCTTTGGACTGTGGGAGGAAACCAGAGCACCCGGAGTAAACCCACACAGACACAGGGAGGACATGCAGACTCCACACAGAAAGGACCCAGACCACTCCACCCAGGGACTGAACCCATCTCTGTGAGGCGACAGCGCTACCCACTGTGCCACCGTGCCGCCCCAGACGTGGAAACATCTTGTAGGAAATAAAGATCAAAGCACTAATTTAGACACTGAGTGAAAAATAAAAATATGTTCACGTTGTGGTTAATGCAGACCAAAAAGAAATCAACATAAATCACATTTTAATAATTTTTTTTTAATTTGAGAAAGTCTAACAGGAACAAGGGTACAGTGAGAAGGATAAATATTTAGTCTTGCAACCATCTGATCAGAAACGCTTCTGGGCATTTTCCTCCTTGAAGGGAAAAAAAAAAAAAAGCCAAAAGATAGACATTATTCAAATTATTACTACATAATAATAGTAAATGAGTAATTATTATTATTTATCATTATTATTATTATTATGAATGAAAGGTTTATTATACAAATGGTTGGATAAAATAAATGTCGTCACAATTTTTTTAAGTCTGTATTTTACACAGTATTGGTGATTAAATCTTTTACCTTTATAACTCTGCCCAGCTTTATTAAAACATCTTCATAGTGGCTCTCCATGCCTCTGAGACTTTCCGGTTTAACAGTCTGTTTCTGTAGACTTGGACTACCGGCGTCCTGGACCATCTTCACAAACTTTGCCTCCTACGCACACACATGCAAGCCTTTTGTAATCACTTTAGTACTTTATGTAACCTACTTAAAAGAAGAAGTGCCTTTAAGGGAAAACCTGCACTCCTAAGACGAAGGTGAAGGCCACACCAGCTTTCCCAGCTCTCGCTGTTCTTCCCACCCTGAAACACAGACGCAGCAGTTAAACTGGAGCCTGGAGGCTTCTGCTTCGGTATCTGATAAGGGAACGGACGATGAGGCTGTAAACTTACCTGTGGATGTACGTCCTGATGTACTGAGGAGCGTCGTAATTAATGACGCATTTAACTCCGGTGATATCGATTCCTCTGGCTGCGGCATCGGTGCTGATCAACCTGCACCGGAGGGAAAGAGGGATGGATTATTCCGAAGGGGTGAATCTGTTCAAGGGCTGATTTGCCGGTAGAGATTAAATGAAAACATACAGCTGAACTTTCCCGTGTTCAAAATTCTTGAGAGTCTTCTGTCTCTCCCTAGGGCTGAGTCTGGAGGAGAATTCTGCCACTTCCAGTCCACCGTAAAGCTTCACCAGTAAAAAGAGCCTGAGAGAGAGCGGGAGAGAGCGAGAGAGAGACAGACAGATGGACAGACAGACAGACAGAGACAAAGGGAGACAAAGACACAAGACAGAGAGAGAGAGAGAGAGAGAGAGAGAGAGAGAGAGAGAGACAAAGGGAGACAAAGACGCAAAGAGAAGCAGTGAAGGAGAAAGAGAGAGGGATGCAGAAAGAGAAAGAAAGAAGGAGACAGAGAGGAGACAAACAGTAAGGGAAAAAGAGTGAGTAAGAGAGAGAAAGACAGAGAGAGAGAGACAGAGAGAGAGAGACAGAGAGATCAACAGAGAATGACAGGAGGACACAGACAGAAAGGGAAAAAGAGCGAGAGAACATGCACGCATGAGAGAGAGAGAGAGAGAGCGAGAGAGAGAGAGAGAGAGAGAGAGAGAGAGAGAGAGAGATAAGAAACAAACAATGTTCCACTTTGTTATTCTTCCACTTTAAGCTTCAATGAATAATCTCATCTCTTTTACAAAATAATTCATTTAAAAATAGATCACACTGCAAGCTGAAGCAAGTTTATGAAGATTTGGGACAACTCTGAAGTTTTATTTATTTAGATTTTTGGCGAGGTTTCCATAGTTACGGTCCTCTCACTAATGGCGTTATTCCTTTAACTCAATCAGCGAGTCAGTGACGCTACCTGTGTGCTGCTTCTCTCGAGTTTGTGAAGCACAGAACAGGACTGAACTTCAGGCGCAGCAGGAAGTGCAGGATAAGCAGCGGCTTCTTGCTCAGCGTGCAGCAGACGTAGTACTCCTGCGGAAAAGAGTCGCAGGTGAGCACAGAGTGTTGACGTGTTTGTGTGTGTGTGTGTGTGAGGGGCAGGTGTTTGGCTGATGCGCACAGTCAGGCCCTGAGGGAAGTTGAATTTCTCTTCGCTTGTTGAGCTGTGTGTGGAGCTGAACAGACGAGGCTGGTGGAGGCCCAGCTGCTGCAGTTTCTCCGGGTTTTGCGTCAGCGTGGCCGAGAAGAGCAGCTTCTGCAGCGGCGTCTGCGGCGGAGACAGACTGAGACGCACAGACACACTCAAGTTTAATATTAAAAGTCTAGAACATGATCACCAGCAAACCAAACCGAATAAACGAGGTCACACCTTGCTACCGTAATCGGCCCGGGCTCCACCCTCCTGAAGATCGACACCTCTGAGTCACGCCCACTTTTATAGACCGCTTTGGTCACCTGATTGAGCCAAGCCTGCTGCATGCTGTCAATCATTCGGTCTGCCTCGTCTATGATCTACAAAAAAAAAAAAATAAGTAAAAGCGCATCACATCTGTTAGATGAAACGAAATATCCGAATATCATGCTGGTCGACTGATCCTCACCAGAAAACGAAGATGCTGAAGACTGAAGCCTTGGTTTCTGTTGATGTGATCCACCAGACGACCTGGTGTTGCCACGACGATATCTGCCAAACTCCGACCGACACCTCCTCTGAAGAAACAGACAACACGAGAGAGACTGTGTCCTTGTACTACGCAAGCCTGTTACAAGCGTTACTATGACAACATCTAGGACGTTTTCTTTAAAGGTGACGTGTGAAAATTTTCACAAGGTTTGTAGTAATCACAGACTTGCAGGCATAAATTATGTGCAAAATCCGTGATTCACAGTTCTTCATTCCAGACATTCACCTATTGATTTTTTTTCTGACCCTGAAATTAGCTCCGCCCCCCCAGCTAAAGCACTGCTGCAGTGTAGCTCAGTTGGTTAAAGTGCTGGACTACTAACCAGAAGGTCATGAGTTCAAATCCCACCCCAATCAAGCTGGGCCCCTGATCAAGGCCCTTAACCCTCAACTGCTCAGTTGTGGAAATGAGATAAAAATGTGAGTCGATCTGGATAAGGGCGTCTGCCAGATGCCATAAATGTAAAGATGTAAAATGCTCAGCCATGCCTATTTTACAATCTGCCAACTCCTAAATATGAAAAGTATGGAAATTTCTTGAAAAATGCTTTTTTTAAAATAATTTTTGGAAAGTGTTTACATTTTTGGAAAAATGTCTAAGTTTCACCTCACATGCAGCAGACAGATTTAACTATAAAAAAATAGAAACATCACTAATTAAAGAATACATTCGGCTTCTTGTCTTACCTGATTTCTAAAAGGGCTGCCTGTTCTACAGTAAAAGGTTTCTGCCCGGCAACCATTACAACTTTCAGCCTGGTTCCTTCAGCATATGTGCAGAAAACTTTGTAGACCTGCGGAGGAGAACCGTAATCATTACGGACGAATTGCAGCAGGGTGAGCAAGAGAGGGGCCAAGAAACAACATGTAATGAAGGATTGAACTGGACCTGTTGTGCGAGCTCTTTGGTGGGCAACACCGCCAGGGCACGGACTTCACACACCACTCGGGTCATCAGCGCCTGTAACAATGAGATTAATGAAATGGCATGTAGAACATAGGTCTGTCCTGTGCAGCGCGAACTAAACCCTGCTTCATGCTATGTGGGGACATCAAAATAAAATAACAACGACTTTAATAAACGAGAAGATACGTAAACCAGATGATATGTTACGATATTTATTAAGTATTAAAGCGGCCATTTGTAATTTAGAGCCCTCTACTGCCTGTCAAGTGAATTGCGATTGCAGTGAAAGCTTTCCCCTTTCTCCTAACCAACCCGCCTCCTTAACTTACCAGCTAATTACTGTACAGTACGATGCAGAAGTCTTAGGCACGTGCATAGACTCGCTGTAAAGCAAAGATGCCTTTGAAAATAATGAAGATGATTCTACATAAAAGAAAACACTATAAAGTGCAGTAAACAGTAATAAACTAAAGGAAGTCAATATTTGGTGCCTTTTTCTTAAACAGTGTTCCCAGGTACAATGTGTGCAGTTTTATAAGGAAATTAGCTTTGAAGTTTTACTGAGTGTCTTGGAGAATCTGCCACAGCTCTTCTGGAGACTTTGACTGTCACACTTGCTTCTTTTTTAACATGTAAAACCCAGAAGCCTTCATTATGTTTTTGTCTGAGAAGTGATCTGTTATGTAATGTGTTGCTTTCGTTACTGACATACAAACATTTCTGTGTTACATTTAATTTTTTGTTGGAAAAGTAACATTTGGAAATATAAAATCTTTTTTTTACTGACTCAATAATGCAGAAACATCAATAACAAAAGTTGGAGCTACAAACAATATCGTTCCTAAGACTTCTGCACAGTACTGTACTGTATGACCAATATGACAAAAATTGCTAAATTCTACTAAGTACGGCATTTCGCACCTGTATGACAGGTATAACAAATGCCAGCGTCTTTCCACTTCCTGTAGGTGCAGACACACAGATGTCTCTGGGCTTGTAACCTCCCCGACCAATCAGAAACCCCGAATTCACACTCTCCAAGACAGCGGGAATCACCTCTGCTTGAACTGTGTATGACAAAAGCAGAGGACTGATATGAAACAAACTAGAAAGTACAAAACACGATCCATTGACTCCATTTAATAAATCTGCGTCTCTGACCTGGGAAGAAGTTCTGGATCCCGTTTGCCTCCAGTTTCTTCTGTAGCACGGGACAAATTCCTGGCACCTTACTAAGAGGGATCAAATTGCTCTTAATGTCTCTTTCGATCATGTCCGGCTCGGCCAGCCACTTAGGCAGCACCCTCTGGACCTACAAAGCAATTTCACAGAGATTTCATACTGTACATCCTACTCATAGACTGTAGAAAGCTTTTAAATGTTTGTTTGTCACCATAATGTTCACATGGATACCTTTTGAACTGCTTTATTCTCAAATCCACCCAGGATGTGAAAGCTGGAGCTTGTGTTTGACTGCTCAGGCTGAGCATCTGCAGTTTTCTGGCTTTCGGGCTCATCTGCTGCTCCGGTGGACTCTTCGAAAAGACAGCATCCATTAAAAACACGCTTGGTTTAGAGGAATTCATTCACAAGATTTATGCATGCATGTGTACAGCTACCTGGGTGTTGCGTCTTATTTTGAGTTACTCCTCCCGTTTTGTCTTTCTTCTTCTTTTTCTTTCTCGCCTGCTCACTCGTACCCACGTCTGCGTGTTCCTCAGGCGCGTCCTCAACATCATCCAGCTCTCTAGTGCTTTCCTTTCTCTTCTTCTTCTTCTGGTTTTTCTCTTTTTCATTTTCTTGTTTTCTTTTAGTCTTTCGCACACTGCTCGGTTCACTTGTCTTTGTATCCTGGACATCCGACTCCTTCTTAGTCGCAAGACTCTGTTGTTGTCTGGCCTTGGCGCGTTCCTGGAGCTTGCTTAGCAAGGCTTTGGACCTTGACTCTCCGTTTGATTCACTTTCCTCCTCCTCACCTAGATATCTGGAGGATAGCAGAAGCACACAAGAACTGAGCTGCCGGACAGAGCTTAAGCGGTTCTCAGTATCCACACGTTTGTGCCTTGACTGGCTCGTATACTCAGCTGGTTATCAAAGCTTTCGTTCTTGAGCTCAGTCAGGTGTTTAGTTCAGTTTAGCAGGGAAGGTTAGGTAACGCATGAGCCTAAATACTGCAACTGAAAATGTCGTGTAAAGTCATTGCTTTGTTCTGTCTGTCAGGGTTTTATTTAAGGGCGTCACATTACTAAAATTTCATTATGTACAAAGAAAGATAGACGGTAGAATATACCAAAAACTATTACAAAAAAACAGCTAAATATGGATTAAATGGTGTGCTAAATGGTGAGTAATAAGAAGATAAAAAAAAATTCTTGTTATTTAGCAAAGTAAAATGCCGATTCATTGACATGAAGTTTTCTGAGCAATGTTTATTTAACATTTATGTAAGGAGTCTCCAGTTCCAGCACTTTGTCGTCTCCTCTTTACATCAAGCAACATCACACCAAGGCGGCACGGTGGTGTAGTGGTCAGCACTGTCACCTCACAGCAAGACGATCCGGGTTCGATTCCCGGTCCGGGCCGTTCT
>JAOVVH010000042.1:4703218-4714316 GCA_028566435.1 Scorpiodoras heckelii
GCCCCCCTCCCCCAGGCACCCCGTAGCAAGTCGGCACTCTGAATGGGAATGCTTGCTTCCTGCGTGAGCTGGATAGTTGATGTCAGTACAAAGTTTTCACGTGTGTGTGTTTTTCACCAGTCCTTTACTGCTTTATAACGAACCCACTCACGCACTGAATGGTGTCCCTTTAATGTCCCCTAACAAGACTGTACGCAATTCACATCTTCTGTTGTCTGAGAAACTTGCATGTGCTGTTCAAGGTAACTAGGCAACTGTTACCAAAACAAACTAGTACTAACTAGTTGTAGACTGACAATCTGTAGCTTATTTATTGCAAACCGTTTTGTCCTTGCACAAGGATATGGATATTTCTGGTTGGTGGATTGTTTCTTAACCCATCTGCAGTAACCTGGTCAGGGTTGAGGTAGATCCAGAGCCTATCCCAGTTACGCTCTGAGAAAGGCAGGAGAATTCGCCCCTGAGGGGACACCGGTTCTTTTGCAGGGCACCATGCCCACACACATTCACGCACCAACACACAACCATGGGCAATTTAGTATAGCCAGTCTGCCTACATGCATGTTTCTGGGAAGCAGGAGGAACTCGGTGAGCCTGGAGGACACATGTGAATACAGGGAGAACTTCACACAGACAGTTCAGGTTTGCACCCTGGAGCTGTAAGGCAGCAATGCTATCCACTGTGCTATTGGAGTGTTCAAAAATCTCAGCAATACTGCTTCATAACAGCACAACAAATCTACTATTATGGTATTGTCACATCAGTGAAAGATAATACTTGGTCACTCACTTCAGTGTAGATGTAAGGCAGGTGTATTTTACTGTCAACTAAGGGTATGTACAAACAGCGGTCATCTTGAGCTACTGGTTAATCCCGGTCGAGGTCATGGTGGATACAAAGCCTATACCAAGAACACTGGGGATGAGAACAGGACACACCCTGGATGACTGGATGGGACACCAGTCCGGGTACAACTGCTCATAATAAGAATAAGAATAAGAATAAGAATAAAAATAAGAATTATTTTTATTATTGAGTAAAATAATTAATCAATTAAAATAAACAAATAAATAAATAAACAAAAATATAGATAAACATAACAAAAGCTAAACAAACTTTAAACTTGATTTTGTCTTTGAGTTTCTATGATGGACATAGAACTTTTTCTCTTATGCCAGCGATTACAGTTTTTAATCTGCAAATGAACGACACATCACACTTAAATGTTCTTTGTTACATTTAGGACTGTTACAGAACATCCACAAGACTCAAGTGTTCAGGACAGAGGAGTTTCCCGTTTCTCTATAACATGACAAGCAACTTTTTTTGTCTCATCAAGAGACAAACAGAGAGATAGAGAGAGAGAGAGAGAGAGAGAGAGAGAGAGAGAGAGAGAGAGAGAGAGAGAGAGAGAGAGAAAGACTGGTAAGGTTATGACTACAATATAGGTGGGAACTCCCATGTTGGAAAACTTACTTTTACTCAGCACTGATACTCATTACATAAATGTTAAATAAACCTTTCCTAACAGAAATCTTTAATTTATCAATGATTATGCATTTTCTATGTTATATTCCAACACGTTTTATTTTGTTTATTATTAGGCTATTAGTGCATTATTGCTATTAGTGCATTAACATACCGTAAACCTATCATTATGACCACCACAGCAGGGCTATTGGTCATAGATTTTGTCCAAGTTTTCTTCTTCCTTTTTTTTCTTCACTGGTTTTTGGTTGACGATATCATAGACTTCACCAGTCCACATGAAACTTGGTTGTAGCCCCACATGTATGATATGGAATATAAGATTTATGTCACAAGGTCCCTAAGTGCCCTTCGTACTAGTGCCCCCTGAAGTGGGGTAGGCTCAAAGCACTTTTAGGACAATAGCTCAAACCTGTTGTGCTTAAAATGATGAACTTTTTATGGGAAGTTGTCCTCTAGGAGACGTGAAACCAAATGTCGTGGAGTTTTGTCCAAAGTTGGCGCTGCAACTGACACATTTCAATATCGCAAGAATTGCTTAAGCAACAAGTTTGCAATTTGGTATACTTATTTCACTGCTCTTTCTCTCACTTTATGTGGTGGTCATATTCCAAATCGCTATGCGGTTTTTGGAGTTAGAGTTGTAAATATTCAGATCCGTGCTGTTATAGAAAAACAATCAAAACCTTCTGATTAAAAAATTGGCTGCACTGTGGTATTAATAATTTGTAATCAACACAGTCTCTGTTAACAGAATAACTATTTGACTCATTCAGGTGTTGACTAAATTGCTCACGAAACACATGCATGCTAAACGAATTTCTGGAAGGGACAGAATATGATGGCAGAGCAAGCAGAGGACAAAAAAAACCCCCATTAATATGCATCATTTAATGAAAGACCATCATTATGGCAGTACACTCCACAATAACTCTTTCCCACCAGTCTTTGCTTCAAACTTGCTCAGACAGCGGTACCCACTGCGCCACCGTGCCGCCCTTGTGATTTTCAACGCAGTTTAATAGCCGGAGCTCGTGAGATGGGTTGTAACATTTCGGAGGTAGAAGAAAAGTTTGTATTTTCACGTATGAGCATTTCAAGGGTGTACCGTGACTACAAGACCATGACCAGCGTCGGCTGACGAGAATCGTTTCACGCGATACGCGTCCAACACTGCTTCAAGTAACACCGGAATTCAAAGCCGGGGCCTCGACAAACATCAGCGTGAGGACTGTGCAACGTTCCGTCCAAGATCCCGTCGGAACCCAACTACCAAGTAGTACATAGAGTGCAGAAACTCAAAAGCAGACAACAACGCTATAGCTCAGAGTCAGATTGTGGACCTTGGATCTACGAGGCACCACGACTCCGTCGCCAAACCCGAGCGTGATTTTTTCCCCCCGGCTTTTTAAGACGTAAACAACATATTTTAATACATAGAAATACGCTTTCAATTACTCAGCACTGATACTCATTCCATAAGTGTTAAATAAACCGCTCCTAACAGAAATGTTTATTTATAAATTTTTCATTTTCAACACGTTTCATTCTGTTTATTATTAGGCTAACATTCGTGCAAATGAGCTGTTATAGGAATGATAACTAGAACACGTGCATTAACATAACCCTATCATTACGACCACCACAGCAGTGCTATTGGTCATAGTTTTTGTCTAAAAGTTTTCTTCTTAATTTTTTATCTTCACCGGCTTTTGGTTGACGATATCACAGACTTAGTCCACATGAAACGTGGTTGTAGCCCCACATGTCTGATATGGAATATAAGATTTATGTCACAAGGTCCCTAATTGCCCTTCGTCCTAGTGACGTGGGCACTTGTCCTCAGAGCACTTTTAGGACAATAGCTCAAAATGATGAACTAAATAAAATCAGATATCAGACCTCCTGACAACCCAGTGTACGTGTAGAGAGAGAGAGACAGAGAGACAGAGAGAGAGAGAGAGAGACAGAGAGAGACAGAGAGAGAGAGAGAGAGAGACAGTCAGACCAAACAAAGTGGAGTTTTTTGAATAGGGGCTAACACACACACACACACACACACACACACACACACACGCGGATGGATCAGGGGCAGTTCTGAAGCACGATACCGGGTGTGTGTCTAAGACCCTGCGGAGGCTCTACCTAAACCCCGCGGGCGCGTTTCCCTTAAGCTACTCCACGGAGTGTCGCTAGTTATTTGTGGGAGGCGCTCTCTGAAGCCCCGCCTCCACTTTACCGAGAAAAAAAAAACACACACACGGGAGGGAGGGGAGGAGGAGGAGGAGGAGGAGGAGGGTGCGAGAGGACTAACGGCACCCGTCCTTCTTGAAAGCATCAAAATCGGACCCGGAGCTGCGCAGGACACACTTGGCTCTCGGTCGGAGTACAGACGGAGCACCGCCGCGTTGAGCTACACGGCCGATGCGCTGCGAGGCTGAACATCACAAACACACACACGCACACACACACGCACGCACACACACACGCACACACACACGCACACAAACGCAGGGGTTCGGAGCTCCTCGACTCTCGCTCTCTTGGAGTATATGCGGAGGTCAAAGCGCGCACTTCTATGCGAATCCGCGCTTTGCGGCAAGACCAAGTTCGACCGTTTTCGCTGCCCCGGAGCCGAGAGACGAGCGGACGCGGGGAATAAACATGGTCGTGGACGGGGCTTCGCGGCGCCTGGGCTCGCTGTGGGTCCTCGCTCTGTGCTTCGGCTTCGCGTGTCCGCGGGTTCGGGTCTACACCAACCACTGGGCGGTTCGCATAGCCGGCGGGAGCGAGGTGGCGGATCAGATAGCAAGCAGATACGGTTACTCGAACCTGGGCCAGGTAGGTTAAGGCTTTCCTTAAACGTCTATAGGATTTTTTTCCCCCGTATTATTATTATTATTATTATTTTTTTTTTTAAATGTTTCTAGCAACCTGTCATTATTTCCCTAGTGTAATTTGTTCGACTTTGAGTTGGACTGAAGTTCGGATATGTACTTAGTTAGATTAGTTAACTAACTAACTAACTAACTAACTAACTAACTAAGATGGAAAAACTACTGCTTCCCTGCTGCTCCTCTCCAAAAAAAAAAGTTTCTCCTACTTTGACACATTTCTGGACCACATGCACTCCCCTGTGATGATCTTATTGTCCTCTTTGCAACTCGCTCGAACCTGCGGTTTTCCTCCAGGCTGCCTCCCCCCCAACACCACCCCCCTCCGTGTTTTTTTTAATTTTTTTTTTGTCACCTCAAAGACAGCAAAGACGCTTCCTCTCGATTGATCTCTGGACCAACAGGTGCTCACCAAAGCGGCTCCACTGACTTCCAAGTGGTCAGTAAAAACTACATCAAGTCCAGCAGTGCAGTTTAAGAGACTGATCTGACACAGACACAATAGGCAATAGTCTGGCAGAAATACCAAAAAAAAAAAAGGAAAGAAAATTCATCTGAGTGAATTTTGCAAGCCACATGTGCACATTACTGCCAGACTACAATGTTTCAGTGTGATGTAATCTGGAAATGGGGGTTGCTGAGGTACTGGAGCCAAATCTAACTTTGTGATATTGATCTCAGGGAGGAAAAAAAAAAAAAAAAAGCAGCCCTGATCGTCTGGTGTATTTGGTCTTCGACTGTTATTAAGGAGTAAGGAAAAGCTAGTAGTATTTGTGAGCAGTGAAACTTTCTTCTTGCGTTTCAGCTGTCGGACAGATATGACCTCGGACGAGGCCGCACGTGAACGAGTTATTAGATACGTGCGTATTATCGTTTTGCCGTTTATGTTATGTATCCATGACGCGTTTAGGTGTCTTGGGTCCCTGGAAAATTTCAAGCTTCAAAAACATTTAACAGGACACTAATTTTTATTTACGACAAAGACGGCCTACAGCAAAAATGGGCAAAGTACAAAGCTGTAAAGATTGTGACACATAACCTTGGCTTAAGTGTAAGGCGTTCCTTATGTCCGCTAGTCATACAGATAAAGACTCATATACTCAAATCATGCTTTTTTTAATTTTTAGGGCCCAGGTTAGATGGATTCGATGCTGCAGGTCTTCTAACTAACCATAAAAGCGTAATGGATATTTTAGTTGCATAGTGGGAGGCATGGTGGTGTAGTGGTTAGCACTGTCGCCTCACAGGAAGATGATCCGGGTTCGATTCCCGGTCCGGGCTGTTCTGTGTGGAGTTTTCATGTTCTCCCCGGGTTTGTGTGGGTTTCCTCTGGGTACTCCGGTTTCCTCCCACAGTCCAAAGACATGCATGCTAGGTTGATCGGTCAATCTAAATTGCCTGTGGTCACTTTAAATTGTGTGTGTGAGTGTGTATTTGCCATGTGATGGACTGGCGACCTGTCCATGGTGTACCCCGCCCTCGCCCGATGACGCTGGGATTGGCTCCAGCCCACCCGTGACCTCGAGTAGCGGGATAAAGCGGAAGATAACGGATGGCTGGATGGATAGTTACCTACTCAGTGTTTGTTGTGCATCTGGGAAGTACAAACAAGGCAGATACGGCAGGTCAAATCGACGCTCATTCAAGATGACATGGACATTTTTTTCTTAAGTTTTAAGACGTACTAGCGCAGGACGTATAACGGTTTTAATTTCCCGTATGATTTAGATTTTTCATATAGTGCCATACCAGTGCGTAGCTGAAACAATTGCTGCACGATATTCGTCCTCGTAGAACTTTTTCCCCTCACGAAAGGTGCTACAGAGTTGATGAGTCTGCCTGAAGCCTGGAGCTTGTCCTTAGTCATGGGCTATGGCTCTGCCAAAATTTCTGCCTCTTCACCACCCCGCTCCCGTGTTTCCACTCTCTTCGGCTCACTGCGGCTGAGTCAGGTCGGAGCTGTTGTATCGTTTTTGGGAGCTCTGGTTGCTCATGCTATCATCGTTTACGATTTTGGCCCCATAGTTTTGTGCTTTCTCCACAGCCAGCTAGCTAGCTATGTTACTAGTAAAAAAATACTTGAAAGATTTTTTCAGACAAACCCAGCCTCTGTCCTAAGCTAGCACTTTACACTCATGAAAGAGTAGCCAATTGGTCGGTAAGGGCCAGTATAAAATCCCTTGCAGAAGAACGCAGGACTTGGTGGCATTAAAAAAAAAACATCTCGGAGTCCCACTGAAACCTAAGATGCTGTCTCTGCATGTTCTTCTCCATATGAGAGTTTCAATCCATCGAAGGAAGTGGCTTTTGATTGGCTGTTCATGTTCAAACATCATCATTAGTACCAATAAACTGAGTTTGCTTCCTCATGGTCCTCGTTTATTCACAAATCTTGGCCAAATTACTTCCTTGTCTTTACACAAGTACGATATATGATGGCATTTGTCAGCGTATTTAAGAAATATTAAGCAAGAATGAATGATTAAGGCTGTTTTCAAACGTGACCCTTTTTGCTGGTCCATACCCGAGTGCACTTATTCCCCCCTTCCGCTTTCCCCAGTGGTCTCCTTTCACATTACATTTTTTTGGTTGTGATCCCCGGTCCATTTACATCATCAACCTGCAATGAATGTGCAGCTTTTATTTACCACTGTCGCTAGGTAATGACCTTTATTATGATTTTGCGAACTGACAAATTACACAACATTGGTAATGTTTACTTCCTGGTTTTGGTTTAATAGCTTTAAAACCAAATGCGAACTGTACTGGAGTTCAGGCGAACTGTACCCCCAGTCCGGAAAGCAGCATTCACACCAACAAAACGAACTGTACCAGTGGCTCAAGTGGACTCGAGTCTGCACCAAAAGCTCTAGTGTGAAAGCACCCCAAGACTTCATCAGAAAGTTTTACATAAGTTTTGGTCAAAAAAATCAAACCAAACCAAAACTAAGTTTGTATGTGTCTGAAACATGTTGTAAATGATTAGGTGTTGATGAGGGACACAAAGCGTCACCCTTATTGCACTTATGAGCAGAAATAACAGGGTTGTTGTTGCATGGTCCCAGTTCTGTTAGTAGTCTTCAGGGGAAACATTCTTAAGAGTGTGGCGTAAGCGTATCCTCCCATATCTATAAAAGGGTTTTTTGCATTGTTTTAATTACTTAAGTCTATTTTTGGTGTGTATGTGCACATATCACAAATTTTCCATACGGGATCCATGTATTTTTAAAGGAAAGTGCCTACTAAATTAAATCTGTTCCAGCAGAAGATCCCTACAGTGTGTTGTGGTGTGACACATTCATTCCTGTCTCATACCCTACCCCCTCTGCAAAGCTTCTGTGTGACGTCTAGGGGCCTCATCTTGAGGCTTGCAGGGGCCCCCAAAACTGTGGAATACTGTGTGTTTATGTGTGTGTGTGTGTGTGTGTGTGTGCGCATGCATTGAGCCATTTGTGAGGACCCAAAAGGACCTGTGTCCTCACAGTCGCCCAGTCCTCATAAAAGTGCTGTGTTTTTTGATTTAGTATTAACAGCTAAAATATTTCCATCTGGCTACTGCGTTAAGGTAATGGTTTGGTTTAGGTGTAGGCATCGCATTAGTTAATTACAGAAACAATCAGCAACAAAAGATCCCTGTAAAAAAACCACCCAGTGTCAGTTGCTGGTGACAGATGAACAGATGATCCACTTCTTGGACTGCTGTGAGATCAGTTAAAAAAAAAAGAAGTGGGTAATATGATTTTTTGTGGAAACCCTGGTTTCAACCACACTGTCACATTAGAGTCATCTAATTGCCAAGGCATACAGTTCTCACACTCTTTGCTAATGTAATCACTGGCAAAGAGCAGTCTGGTGTCCTGATTGAGGGACTCCAGTGGAAGAGTAGCTTCCATGATGGGCTCTTGGGGGGGAGCCTTTCTCCCTTCAGAAACACTATGACAAGTTTATCAGTCCCCGGTAAGACACCAAGGCATTTCCAACCACTTGAGCCCCATTGGACACCACTGACAGACAATCGCAGACCAATTTAGGACCACAAGTTGGACTCTGTGGTCTGATTTAGGAATTCCGTGCAATGTTGGGTGAGTTGTTGGCCAGTATATCCTGACCTGTGGACTGTCCAGCTCTGCCTCAGAGAACCACAATGAGTCGATTTGACCTTGGTATGACACAAGTAATACTGTGCTTCATCTGCTGGTTCACTGTCTGACTGGAAGTGTCTCCCAGGTGTGGTTTAAGACATGGCGCCCCTGTACTCCTTGGATAAGAATCAGCAAGGGAAAATTGCTTCTTGGGCTACAAGGCGTTCTCTACTGAGGTCTAAGCCTTAGCTCTGGGATCATTGTTTTTAGTTTCGCCATGTCTGCTGCCAGGTTGTTTAAGTGCCTATAAAAAAACTCTGGTCATGTTTCCGGCTTTTTTCTCTGCTTATCAGTCATTGTTGGCCATGAACGTTTACAACGTGCAGGTTGTTAAAGCTATGGAATTTGGATCAGTCTCAACTCCAAACCAGGGTCTAAATCTGCCAGTTGGGTATGCCACGTCTGCACAATCATCATCTCTGCACAGGAAGGCGGTGGACACACAGTTAATGTTCGGCTTTGGCTAAACCCCAAGTTAGCTAGCAGAATGAAGTCACAAGCCTGGTAGTCTTTGGATGGTGGTGGATGTGAAAATAGACGAATGAATCACTGAATGGCCTGGCAGCGATGGAAGTGGTCTAACTGAGAACTCCAACACTAGTGCAAGCAATTGGCTAATGTAGTAGGCTAGCTATGAGCAGCATCTCAACATGCTAGCAGTACTAGTCAGCTAGACAGCAAGGTGTGAGAAGAGGAGTCATGGCAGTGCGATAATTTGGGAGGCCCCATTCAGTGGAGATATGGGGAAAAGGAGGGAGAGCCAACTCGGACCTCGTATGTGTTAGTTGAGTCCAGCTTCAGCTTGCTGTGGTTAGGGAGAACCACTCAACCATGTGAAGGGCACATCTTCACAGGCCTGCAGATTGCAGACAATAGGAAAATTGTAGCTTGGCTTGTAGCCACGGTGCTCTTAGTGGCTCCAAAAAGTATAAAAAGCACTCATCACTGTTGAGATGATGGTAGTCTGTGGTTTGCTTTGGACATGTTGCCTATAGGTCTGACTAACTTTTAAACAGGTAACTCCAAGGAGCACTTCATGGCCAACATATGTATGAGGCACTAAGAAGAAAGCAGGATGATGGCCATATGACAATGGAATTTGAATCAGTTACTGTCATACAGTAGATGGATGTACTTCATCCCCAATGGGAAATTTATATTAGACTTAGAAATGTGTAATAATTAGCTGATCAGGTCTGTCAGCAGGACGGAGAACTTCCAGACTGGTGCTCAGAAGCCCTGCTGTAGGCTAACTAAAAAGTTGATTACATCCTTAATGATTGCGCAAACTCTGGCAATGTCATTGTATCAACTCTGTCTCTGCACTTCTAAAAAATTATTTTCAAGACCTTCTGAGTTTGGTGTGATTGACAGCATTTAGATCCAATGGATGGGTTTAATCCGTTTTATATAATTTATACAGCTACAGTTGTGATTTTCCTCATCTGTGTTCCTAAAGATCTTAATGGCGGGCTTGTGTTGGTCCTACAGATTGGCGACCTGAAGGACTACTACCATTTCTTCCACAGCCGGACGATAAAAAGGTCGACGCTGTCCAGCCGCGGCATGCACAGCTTTATCTCCATGGAACCAAAGGTCAGGCCATCACCACGGTGACAACACACCTGGGTGTACTGTGATCTATCATTTTTTGTCATATATACAGAAATGCTGCTCGTGTTGTAATGTGAATTGTATATTAATTTGAATTGTTAGTTTGCCACCAGTGTGGCTCCTTATGAACTTCAGTGTATGTATACACACACACACACACACACACACACACACACACACATACACACACATAGAGCATCCTCAGTAATTGTGCACAAAAATTTGGAACCAGATGTTTGACCAGGCTCTGAGTTGTTGAAATAATTAATGCATAGCATGAATTTGCTGTCTCCTAGGTGGAATGGATTCAGCAGCAAGTGATAAAAAGAAGGGTAAAGCGAGATTATAAAATCTTGTACCCAGGTTCATTCAAGACCAGTGCAGCCCAGTCTGAGTCCATCTACTTCAACGATGCTAAATGGAGTAGCATGTGGTACATAGTGAGTATAATAATTCATGGGCAAAATTCATTTTATAGTGTAATCATGCAACTACTTCAGCAGAAAGTATTTCACCATTTTTTTTCTTTCATTCTTGAGTTCTGTGTGTCCACCGTTATCTTATGTTGAACCGATGCTGAGTTTATTTAAATTTGATTGAATACTCTGTTGTTTTAAAATTTTACTAGAATGGCGAGATTGCAGTTAAGAAGATAGGTTCAAACTAGTGCTGTCACGCGATAAATTTGTTTTAATTGCGCGATAAATTTTTTTAATCGCGCATTAATCTCGGTTTTAACGTATTTTTTTATTTGCTTTGTACATGTAGGTCGGCATCATAGAGCCATTGAAAATGAAAGAGAAACGACTGTTGAACGTTGCCTCATTATTCACTTGACTTTATTTGATAAAATTTAAATATTATCAGTTTGACGTCTTTTCGTTATTTTAAATAAAAAAATAGTTTTTGTCTTTCGTTCATCTGATGTACTGATTAGAGTTGGAGTTTAATTAAAGGCA
>JAOVVH010000042.1:4720872-4749511 GCA_028566435.1 Scorpiodoras heckelii
CGGATGGGTTAAAATGCGGAGGTTCAATTTCGCTGTGTGCAAGCACAGTGACAAAAATGTGTCACTTTCACTTTCAGCTGTGGATCAAGTTATTGGATGGTCCGCTGTGCACGCAGAAGCCGCATGTCACTCGCAACAGGAAGCAACGTACTTTGTGTATCCAAGAATGGAGTAAACTAAGTGATATGTCATAGATATGTCACGGGAAGTAGCAGCAAATAAAATTGTAGCATGACGTATTTGATTTCATTTGCCTTAAGTAACATTACGCAGTCTGCGATGTGACTGTTGCATTTGCACATGATGATTCGCGATGATGATGATGATGATGATGATGAAGAAGAACCGATATATCGTGCAGCCCTAGTATCTACTCACACTCATAACCACTAACTTGGCTCCGTACTGGCTTGCACAGTCTCATTCCTAACTCTTTCACTCCCAGACACTAGTTTACATGCATTTACTGATCCTTCGTTACATATTTAACTACAGTCCCACCAAAGTTACAAACTTGGCCACGCACACTCTTTAAGGCACCTCTTTAAGCGCATGCTTGTGCCCTACAGGTGTGCGCATGTTGGATGGAGATGTGACGGACATGGTGGAGGCGAGGTCATTGAGTTTGCAACCACAGCACATTGATATATACAGTGCCAGCTGGGGGCCCGATGATGATGGCAAAACCGTAGACGGGCCCGCGACGCTTGCCAGACAGGCCTTCGAGAATGGCATCCGACAGGTAAAAAGCTTATGATGTACTTCATTTAATCCAGCTGGATATCCAGCTTCAATTTCGCTGTGTGCAAGCACAGTGACAAAAATATGTCATTTTAAAAATATGTCACTTTATTCCACTCTGATGCCACGGGTAAATGTTGCATCGATGTTTGTCTTTTATTAGCAACAGGCTAGTCAGCTAACTGTGATGAGTCATGTATCTTTTTCTCCTCAAACATCGATCTGTATTACTCAAACTGCAAGTTAAGTCGCTTTTGTTTAGTGAAGGTAACAAGCTGGAGGGCAGAATTTAAGCAGCTTGTGGACCGGATCCATACGGTGTTCCACTGTTTGCTCGAGTACTTTATGTAGTCTGAGTCATAATTTGGTGTGCCAGTAATTAGTCTGGGTCCTGTGACAGAGGTCTGTTTGATGTGGTTATGATGTGTTTCAGGTATCTATTTCATGTGTTCCATTATACTGGCAACTCATTAGATCTTTAGACTTTTTAGACAGCATATGTGCCCTGAAGCAGCACTGTTGGCCATTCTTGAGTCATCTAAATGTTATCTTAAGATATATAAATATAAATATAAAAAGACAGTCACTGGTTCCCAGATTTAGCAATAGAAGAGATATCATCAAATCAAACGTAACTGTTAACGAAGACTGGGTTTAGCATGTCACAATTTGTATCATGTAACAATGGCAAAAGCGATGATTATTTTACTCTTCGTCCCTTCGTAGGGCAGGAAGGGCCGCGGTTCCATTTTTGTGTGGGCATCAGGTAATGGTGGGCGGAGTCGAGATCACTGCTCGTGTGATGGCTACACCAACAGCATCTACACCATCTCCATTAGCAGCACGGCAGAAAGTGGCCGCAAGCCCTGGTACTTGGAAGAATGTGCCTCCACTCTCACCACCACGTACAGCAGTGGTGAAAACTACGACCGCAAGATTGTAAGTTCTAAATATTCACTTGCATGCTTGCAAAATATAAATACATTTGTGATTTGTTGGGAGAAAGGAAGCGACAAAATAGTGCAAGGAATATGCACCGAATTCAAGGCTCCCTATTGACTCCATTTGCTTTCTACATACAGTATAACAACTTGGATATAGTTATGAAAATATGTATAGCATTAAAAACACTGTAAACTGATTAAATATAGCATTACTGTGAGCCTCTGGTTATGGGCAGTGATTATTTAGAATATTTCCAGCTAACAAATGCAGACTTGCCAACCTGTACACATTTTGTGTAACAGGTACATATTTTGACATCAAAGTATGCCAGTAAGATTTGTCACTGTAACTATACAAAAAGCTGAAGTGCATATGCAGCATTCAAATCTAACCAATCAGATTTAACCCTTCTCGTTTCCCCCTCCTCACTCCCTCTGGCTGGTTCCACAATGGAGAACGGTGCTTTTAACTCCTTTGCAAAGGTAAATAGGCTGGAATGGATGTGGAAAGCTGAAATTGTGACTCAAGTTAAGTTAACCCTGGGGAAATATTTAACATTAATAGTGATACATAATTTTCAAGCTTGCTTGTTCACCAACCATTTAAAGTGCCTACAGTAAACATGGCATCAGATGAGGAGGTCACTGACAGGGAGAGAGCAGAATTGCCTCCCAAAGTGTAAGGAGCAATGGCCATGCCTCCACCCCTCAAAACATCATCGCCAAAATCATTCATTTTGCCTATTGCCCAATTACGATTTTGACTTTAGCCACCAAGGAGCTTTAATTTTACCTGATCACTTCAACAGTCAAAACTAAAACTATGAAGAAATTTTAAGTTTTACTTAAATTTTTTTATATCGACTCTTTTAGCAGACTTTTTTATAAAAAAAATAAAGCATGGAAATAACTTGAAGGCATAATGATAAAAAGAACTTGGAGAATCTATGATTCATAACATGACCAAGAAAAAAAAAAGTAATGCTTGGTTCTAGAGTCTAATCTGTAAATAAAAAGAACTAAATGTTTTTCTTGTATTGTGGTAAATGTTCACAAAGCTATTTAATTAGTTTGGTGAAAAGTACTTAAGCCTTAAACTTAAACTTTGTTTTTTTCACAAAACAAAACAAATAATGCAAATAAAGGTGCTTACAACCCCTTTTCTCCAACAAGTAGTTTCTGTTTTTTAACTTGCGTGAAGTGTGAAAACATCTTCAAGAATTTGAAGGCCATGGGTACTTTTGAAAAACTTCAGATAGACTCTCATCTTTAATTAATATTTTTTTAAGGCATGGAGCCCACAAAACCTGTGAAGGGGTTCTGTGGTATCTGGCACCAAGACATTAACAGCAGATCCTTTAAGTCCTGTAAGATTGAGATGTGGGGAATATGGAGGCCAAGTCAACACCTTGAACTCTTTGTTCAGGAATGGTTTGAGCCAACCGCATGATGTCAAATAAAATGTGATTAATCAAACAAGGCCACCTTCTTCTATTGCACGACTGTTCAGTAACGATGCTCACATACCCATTGTAAACACTTTTGGTAGTGGATAGGGGTCAGCATGGGCAATCTGACTGGTCTTCAGCTATTCAGCCCCATACACGGCAAGCTGCAATACACTGTATGTTGTAACAGCTTTCTGTCATGGCCAGCATGACGGCGGTTTTTCAGTGGTTTGTGCTACAGTAGCTCTTCTGTGGGATCGAACCAGATGGGCTAGCCTTTGGTCCCCACCTGCATCACTGAGCCTTGGTGCCCATGACCCTGTCACTGGTTGTTCTTCCTAGGACCACTTTTGGTCAGTACTAACCACTACATACTGGGAATACCTCAGAAGACCTGTGGGTTTTGGAGATGCTCTGACCCAGATCACAATTTGTCCCTTGTCAGAGTCGCTCAGATCCTTACACTTGCCCATTTTTTCTGCTTCCAACAAATCAACTTTAAGAAATCACCGTTCACTTGCTGCCTGACATCCCATATACTGGGATACTGTTATGAATAGGCTGTTATTCACAGTACATTGAGGAATTATTTAGACCGCTTGCCGTGTGCACCGTTTTGTTGCAATATTGATTTGATATTCTGTTTCAACCTTGAAATACTTCAACAGGAGAAAGGCATAAAAAAGCCAACAGCTTAAAGTACATTCTGTGTTAAGGCTTACATCTGGAGTGGAGTATCAAAAGTTATCTGCAGGTCTAAAGGTCCTGAAGAGCAAAGTGGCTTCCATCATTCACAAAGGGAAATATTCCGAACCACTGAGACTCTATTTAGATCTTGAACTCAGGCAACATATGGATGAGAAGGGCTTTAGGTCAATGAGGTGACCAAAAATCACTCTGACTGGATTCTAGAGGTCCTATGTCGTCTGCTATTCTGACTGTTTGTGCAACCCTCTACCAGTCTGGCCTTTATGGTAGAGCAGTCACATGAAATTGCTCCTCAGGAAAAGGCATGTGAGTCTTAAATTTGCTAAGACATCTAAAGGTCTTTTCAGTCCATGACAAAGATTCAATTTCTGATGCATCACCTGGTCAATTCCATCATTTTAATGACGGCAACATCATTCAAGGGACGCTTTGGCAGCAGGCTGAGAGTATCGTCAGGACTGAGCAAAAAACTTTACGGGAAATATGCTCAAGTGTTCAAAACAATGTGGGAGTGGCTTCAAGACAAGTCTGTAAGTGTCCTTGAGTGGCCCTGCCAGATCTCAGACCTGAAAATAGCAGTTCATCAATGCTCTCCATACAACTTGAGAGTTAATGCGGACAAAAATGAGAAAGGATCCCCAAATCTAGATGTACCAAGCTTACAGCATGATGGTCAAGAAGACACAAGTCTGTAAAATAAAATGAAATCCCCTCAATACCCACTTCCATTTTTTAATCAAAGTAATACTTTCTCTAAATCTAACGGTGCAAATATTAGTTTTCCCAATGGTAAAATTCCCAAACTGCCAAGTTTGGCACCAGGTACAGTAAGGTACAGTAAGCATTTCCATACATCTCACTGAGAGAGAGATTCCTTTATATGCAGACACCCATTTTGTGGGTTCAGATCATGATGCGCTTTTGTCTGGTGTGTGGTGTTTAAATTGTTAAATTGAGTAAATTCCACACCAAGGTATAAAAACCTGTAATCTCTTACACAGAAAGACTTCGTACTAACATACTTTTACAATGCCATGAAATACTTGCCAAAAATACTAACACTGTTCTCTCCCTGTCTTTAGATCACTACAGATCTAAGGCAGCGCTGTACAGACAGTCATACTGGAACATCAGCATCAGCTCCAATGGCTGCTGGGATCATTGCTCTTGCCTTGGAGGCAAAGTAAGACTTCATTCAAGTCAAATACAAAAGTTAAAATCTAAAGTTTTGCTGAAAGTCACATAACATCACATCACATACTGCATATTAATAATTTTTTACACTAGCATGTGAGATGTGATGAATTAAGACTAAAATATATTTTTACCAAATTAATAAATACATCATTTTTTTCTGTTTGTCCTACAGCCCTCTACTGACATGGAGGGATATACAGCACATAATTGTGAAAACGTCACGTGCTGGCCATCTCAGTGCTCCTGACTGGAAAACTAATGCAGCAGGATACAATGGTACTGGCTTTTTAATTCTTTATGAACCCTTTCCATTTATTCTCATTAGCACCATACTATCCTGCTAACCTCTTTTGTATAATAAAACTCCAAACCTGAAATTCAGTTGGAGCTGTATCCTCCCTGCTGTCAACACAATGCAGTGTTTCTACAGAAAGTTTGGAAAGAACTCATTCAGAAACCTTCTACTCAAAGGTTATTAATATGGTGTATAATGGTTTCATCACTGGAAAGTGATTCTTTCAGCAGTTAAGGATACTTCCTTGCTGTTGCAGCATCTTGAAGTTAATCTGATTATGACCATAACTCCAAATATGATTGTAGAACCCTTGTGTGGGTAGACTTGAGAGACAGGAGGAATATAAGCAGAGCTCTGGGCTCATGCTTAATTGTGATATTCGTGCCAAGGGAATCTGCCAGTACCCCATGGTTAAATCCAGTGTTGAATAAAAGTGAGCTGAGCATAGCTGATTAAGCAGTATGCGTCAACTTTAGACATTGCATTGACTTTTCAAAAGTTCACAAAAAAACAGACTGACCCGTCGGTCTTGGGCATCAAAACAGCTGAGCTGCTCTAATGCTTGATTACCCCTATAACGAGCATTCAATTTTGTTCCTCCTGAACCACTTTTTTGTGTTCAGGTCAATGGTATAGGCAGCTGCGTACAACCACACCTGGAGGAATCTCAGTTTGATGTTCTTTGAGGTTTGTTGCAACCAGGTAGATGCAAAAACCCATTGGAAAACTCTTTTGCAACTGAGCAACCTGTGCTCTCTGGGATGGGGTGTGGTGGTTTCCACAAGGGACTGGGAAGAATTGAGCTGCAACTTTTTATACTTGCCTCATCTGACCTCATAGTCAGCTTCTCAGACTCACTGTGTGACCTCAACATGAGCAAAAAAACAAGCACTTTATATCCCAGTACAAACTTGCGTACCTGAGCGCAGCATTATACACTATATTGCCAAAGATATTTGCTCATCTGCCTTCACCCGCATATGAACTTCAGTGACATCCCATTCTTAATCCATAGGGTTTAATATGATGTTGGCCCACCCTTTGTAGCTATAACAGCTTCAACTCTTCTGGAAAGGCTTTCCACAATGTTTAGGAGTGTTTAGCAGGAGTTTATGGGAACATTGGACCATTCCAGAAGTGCATTTGTGAGGTCAGTCACTGATGTTGTATGAGAAGGCCTGGATCGCAGTCTATGCTCTAATTAATCCCAAAGGTGTTCTATCAGGTTGAGGTCAGGACTCTGTCCAGGCCAGTCAAGTTCTTCCACACCAAACTCGTTCATCCACGCCTTAATGGACCTTGCTTTGTGCACTGGTGCGCAGTCATGTTGGAACAGGAAGGGGCCATCCCCAAACTGTTCCCACAAATTTGGGAGCTTGAAATGGTATAAATCTCTTGGTATGCGGAAGCATTAAGAGTTCCTTTCACTGGAACTAAGGGGCTGAGACCAACTCCTGAAAAACAACCCCACACCATAATCCCCCTCCACCAAACTTTACACTTGGCACAGTGCAGTCAAACAAGTACCCTTCTCTTGCCACCGCCAAACCCAGACTCATCCATCAGATTGCCAGACAGAGAAGTGTGATTCATCACTCCAGTGGTGGCATGCTTCGCAGCACTGCATTCGATGCTTTGCATTGCGCTTGGTGATTTAAGGCTTGGATACCACTGCTCAGCCATGGAAACCCATTCCATGAAGCTCCCTCCACACTGTTCCTGAGCTAATCTGAAAGCCACATGAAGTTTGGAGGCCTGTAGTGATTGACTCTGCAGAAAGTTGGAGACCTCTGCACACTATGTGCCTCAGCATCCACTGACCTGCTCTGTCATTTTATGTGTCCTACCACTTCGTGGCTGAGTTGCTGTCGTTCCCAATCAATTCTACTTTGTTATAATACCACTGACAATTGACTGTGGAATATTTAGTAGTGAGGAAATTTCACAACTGGACTTGTTGCACAGGTGGCATCCTATCATGTTACCACACTGGAATTCACTGAGCTCCTGAGAGCGACCCATTCTTTCACAAATGTTTGTAGATGCAATCTGCATGCCTAGGTGCTTGATGTTATACACCTGTGGCCATGGAAGTGAATGGAACACCTGAATTCAATGATTTGGATGGGTGAGTGAATACTTTTGGCAATATAGGATACATCTGGGATTTGTCTGTGTTAATTGCTCCAGTGTGTGGAGTTTTGTTCTTGGGTCAAGAATGTATTGATTTTCACTTTTGCTTTAGAAGGTCCCTCCTCCCAATTTACCTGTTGACATTTAGGATGCCATGCAGCTTGCACTTGTACAATAATTAAAATGGGGAGAACCCTGTGGAGGTTTGAGGGACCAAATAACAGGGCCTTGAGCCACTTATCCCAATTACAAGCATCCTCAGAATGAACTTACAAATCCTGTTTTTAAGCATCTGATTAACCACTCAACTAGGCCATTGGTCTGCGGATGTTAAATACTGGGGTGAATCGATTTAATCATCAGCAATTCATACAGTTTCCTTAGTGCATGCGACATGAATTATGTGCCTTGGTCAGTTAGGATCTCTTTAGGATCTCGACTTGGAAAGTCACAGAGAAGAATGCCTCTGCAACACTACCTGCAGAGAAGCTGTGAAGACTTCCAGGTATCATGCTGTGTAACACATTATGACTATGACAAATTCCATACCAGTTCTTTCGAAGGGGACATTGATTAGCAGAAGTGGGAGCAATGGCACTTTTGGGGTGGCCGGCAGATTCACCAGCTGATATCCACGACATGCCAAACATCACCTGTGTACTTTGGTGGGAATTCCTGGCCAATAAAAGTCAGCCATTAGATGGTTTAGTGCCTTGTCCTGACCCACATGTCCTGCCATGGGATCATGATGACCTGCGAGGAAAAAATTTCCTAACAGCTCTTCAGAAACAACAACTAGTTATTTCCTCCTTCTGCTACATGAGTGTCCTGCATCACAGAAAAAAAGGAGTGGGTGAGCACAACATTAGGTTGGATTCACTAACCATTGATTACTCTCACTTGGAAGAAGGCATGCCTCAGGGTCTTTTTGTGAGTCCTCTCCAAGGGGAAGTTATCATGGTCTAGTCCCCAAGGGTAATCCCTGCCAAGGGGGAGAGACGGGACCCTCCCTACCCTCTGTGTCCCCTGACGTGGAGCTGACTTCCTGCTCAATCAGGGGAGGCCTGGAATGTTGGATCTGGATTGAAGTTCCCACCTCCATGTGAGAAAAAGAATCCTGGAAATTGCTGGCTTCCCTGCAGCAGCAACATCTGTGTGGACTTTGCCTCAGCTCTGGTGGGAACAGGATGTACCCCCTGTGGGTAGACATAGGGAGAGGTTAGAGGCAGGGCAGGAATAGCAAGGTGGGAACCAGGTCCAAAGTTCGTGTTTCAGGACCCTGGCACCCTGGCACCGCGGTTCTGGGGAGCTGAACTGGGGGAAGAGAGAGAAAGAGAGAGAGAAAGAGGATGACCAGGGATACCTGGGTCAGGAATCACCATTAGGTGAACCTCTGCTAACTGCATGACTTCGTCTAGGGATGTGGGCTGGTGGCACTGGACTCACTGCAATGTTCCTGATGGGAGTCGAGTGATGTATTGTTTCAGTAACCACTGGTGACAGGAGTCTTTCAGCTGCTGCAAGTACGCAAAGGGGCAACTGACTCGGGTGAACTGCAGAGAATGGAAGCATCAGTGCTCCTCATGTGGTGTCTGGGGGATGTGATGCAGGATTGCCCACTTGTTCCAGCTGCATCCATGTTGGCAGCTGCTAGGCAATGAGTTGGGTCTCCCCCAAAAGCAATGGGAAGTGGGGAGTACCATTCCCATCAACCATTCCAATGCTCCAGTTCATCTGTAGAGACCATCTTGGTGAGTGTCAGGTGTAGCACAGGGGCAGGGGACACAGCTGGGAAGGTGGTGAGCTGCAGCAGCTTCTGGAGGCTTCCATTTACATTTACATTTATGGCATTTGGCAGACGCCCTTATCTAGAGCGACTTACACTTCTTTCATTTACACAGCTGAGCAGTTGAGTTTTAAGGGCCTTGCTCAGGGGCGCAGCGGTTGCCGCTAGGCTGTGGTGAGATTTGAACTCATGACCTTTTGGCCTACAGACCAACACCGTAACCACTGAGCTAGACTGCCCCTTCCCTGGTGGTGGTTTAGTCTTCTGAAATCCTCGGTTTCAGCACCACTGTAGAAACCTTGTGTGAGGTAAGGAGGGGAAGACTCAGGAGACATGCAAAATGTAAGAAGAGCTCCAGGCGCACTTTCAAACTCAACACAAACAAAAAAAAACAGAATAACTGAAAGCGCAAGCTCATGGCTTTGTCTCATTCAAGTTCACTGTCTCAGTGTGTGTGCTGTGTGAGCTCCACCAACTCACACTCTCTCTGTCTCTCTTACAAAGAGACACACAGATCAGCTGCTGGCATTGAGACACAGGTGAGACTCCTCTCACATTACCTGCAGGTTTAACCTGCTTGTCTCTGTCCACAGCTGACACTTGACCATGCCCCTGCTACCACAGTATTGTCATGTTGAAACCTTACAGCCTGCTGGAATAATACAAATTTTGTAGCCATATATCACTTGCTTAATTGCTACATAGCACGACAATTTTATGTCCTTTGCATATTAATAATGGCCTTCATGTCTTCATGTTTATGCACTTATCTTTGTTTGAAACTGCATGTGTTACATATATCTACAGTTAGTCACCTATATGGTTTTGGGCTCATGGATGCGGAGGCCATGGTCAAAGAAGCTGAGAGATGGAAACAAGTCCCCCCACAGCATATATGTGTGGAAAATGCAGATAGGCAAATAAGGTAGGTACATCACCACATCATTACATGACTCATCAACATGACAACACTTGTCTATATGAGTTTTTCTTTCTCTCGTGTATTATTTTGTTTGCAATGCCCAGGTTTGTTTCCATTTTAAAACAAAGGTTCTGTTTTGGATTCTTCCCTCTAAAGGACAATTCGCCCAGAGCATGTTGTTCGCTCCGTTTACAAGGCAACGGGCTGTACGGATAATGCAAATCATCATGTCATTTATTTGGAACATGTGGTCGTACGCATCACCATAACCCACCCACGACGAGGAGACCTATCAATTAATCTGACTTCACCTTCAGGGACAAAGTCACAGCTCCTTGCCAACAGGTAAAATGGCCAGGCAAAGGCCAAAAAATTAAGCATTTTGATATTTTAACGTTATCACTGGGTTGTCTTTAAAGGGTCGATGATGTACATTAGAAATTTGGCCACTTTCATATTAATGTAAGAACATTTCTGGCAACTTAAAAGGGAAAGAATGGCTAGCACTGGTTTTTATACTGTTGTGTATCTTGCAGACTGTTTGACCACTCGATGGAGGGCTTTAAGAACTGGGAGTTCATGACTACTCACTGTTGGGGAGAGAAAGCTGCTGGAGACTGGATCCTGGAGATCTATGACTCGCCCTCACAAGTCCGGAGTCAAAAAGCTCCAGGTAGTCATGCTTAAACCTTTTCTTTATTCCTTGGAACTCATTTCATTTGATAGTTTTCCATGTATCTGTGATTCATTATTTATCATCCAGACAGAAAGAATGCACTACATTACCCACAGATTTTTTTTTAACCCCAGGCAAACTGAAGGAGTGGTCGCTGGTGCTTTATGGTACATCAGTGCACCCATATTCCTCCCGCAGTGACAAGCCCCGCTCTGTGGTAGAGTCTCCAGTTGAGGATGAGTATAGCGAGGAGTATGTGGGTAAGTAGACCTTGGTCATAACTATCATCAGAAAGGTTGCCAAAGCTTTTGAGTAATGCATTCTGCCCACTCAAAGCAGAGTCCCATTCTTTGATCATAGAAATCTGTCATCTCTTGTAAGGCCCCTGTGACCCGGAGTGTAGCGAAAATGGCTGTGAGGGCCCTGGGCCCCATCAGTGCATCAACTGCCTGCACTACTTCCTCAAGTTTAAAAACAACACCAGGTACACCATGTGTATGTGTGCATAGACATTGATACTATAATGTTTATAGCACTTTATAGCTACATATTAAGCTGATAGTTGATTCTGTTTTCTTTGGAAAAGATTTAAGTGGGTGTACACACACGGATACACACATACTGCTATACTTGAGGCACACATCTGCAGCCAATGAGTTTCTCAGCCTCAGACGTTCTAACGGAAAGCTTTTCCTCATGGCTGTTAGCTGTTTTCCTTGTCTGATGGCTTTCCCTTACTTGGTTCTCTTTCCATTCCTACCTCTCGCCCTCTCAGGATGTGTGTGTCCGAGTGTCCACTTGGCTTTTTCCGGGATGATAAGAGGCGCTGTAAGAAGTGTTCCCCTCTATGCGAATCTTGCATTAGTAGTCGCAGTGATCAGTGTACGTCCTGCCGGCAAGGTTTTTACCTCCGAGAAGGAGCCAATACTTGCATCTATGCATGTCCAGAGGGCTATTATCTAGACCTTGGTAAGTTACCAGTTCCTTTCCACTTTCATGCCTACTATTGTAAATACAGAACCACCCAAGGTTAGTCAGTAGAATATCATGCATGAGACGGTCTTCCAATTAGTGTATACTTTTTTCCTTCCTCTCCAAACCTCAGACTCTTAAACACAGTGCTAGAACACGCCAAAATCTGATGGGGTTTAATCATGAGACAATTACATTGCATTTGAGGTTTGTCTCCTTGGTTTCTCTTACAGATGCCAGTATGTATCGTAAATGCAGCGAGAACTGCAAGAAATGTACTTCAGCAAATATTTGCACGGAGTGTAAGCCAGGGTTCAGGTAATTTCTCTTCATTCAGCTTAACGCATATAACAAAGTCTATCACTCCAAATCCAGTTTATTTTTTTATCTTTTTTTAAAAAATAAGTATATCCTAACAGTTAAAACCGGGGCCACAGTTTGTCCTGAAATGTCGCTTGAATCTCAGCTCCACTCGCTTGCATCATGGCCCAATATCATCGGCATGTTGTACAACTGTAACCCTACAGAAAACTCACCAGAAAGGAACATGCTGGCCCAATTCTGAGAAGCTTGTGGAAACTCCTCTAACACATGCACTCAAGCATTTGACATTCAGATGTTGAAACACATTAACTAGACAGTATTTCAGATTTCCCGTCCATGCCCGGCACCAGCGGTAGGAAAAGAGAGTGGGGAGAGGTGGAAAAAAGCAAGGGAAAAGAGAAACAGGTTATGGAACATGGTGCCTCCTTAATGTACAGCAGCTGTGCTCTGTGAACAATTTTGAAATATGTTTGAGGAGTGATTTCTCCGCGTCTGCCATAAAGGTTTTTCACCCACACATTTGGACTTTAAGCCTTGCTTTGTTTAACTGTTTCAGACTTGTTTAGACTGCTGCGGGGCTAAAGGATGGGTGATGAGCCTGAAATACAGTATATACACAATTGTCTGTCAGTACTCCCTCATGAAACTCAGTACCATGTCTGAGGACATGGTAATAGAGGAGCCCACGTTAATTCATTGCCTTAATGACCTTCAGAAATGATGAACTAGTTTTAAAAAAATATTGAAATCTAACTTTTTCTTTTCTTTCTGTATATTTGACTTCATTCAAATTTCTCTTTGCTAGTCTACAAGGGAATAGGTGTCTGATGACCTGTGATCCTGGCACGTACTACAATGGACACAAACGGGTGTGTGAGCCATGCCATCCTGCTTGTGCTACATGTGCAGGTACTTGGACTTTTTTTTTTTTTTCCCGTGCAATTAATGAACGTTTTCCATGTTCCGACATCCTGCCATTTCTGGCAGTTGTTACAGGTGTTTTAGTTTTGTAATTCATTCAGTGAATTGTTCAGCAAGCCTGGGAATTAGTTTCTGTGTCAAGAGAAACACTTTTTTTTTTTTTAACAACTATGACATTTTCAGTGTGGTTCAAGGTACACTTAAGTACTTTTTCTTTTCAATTCGAGTTGATTTACAGTAGCTCTTCATGGACATGGATTAGAATTTCTGATCGACGGTGTAATATATTGTACTCAGGTACTGGCATGGAGGCATGCACTAAATGCGCGGAGGGATACTATCTTGAGGAGTGGCGCTGTGTTCCCAGTTGCAATGCAGGATACTACATGGCAGAGAAAACTTCAGAAAACGGAGAGGTCCAGAAGTCTTGCCACAAGTCAGTAGTGCAGTAGTCAGTAAGCACACAGTGAAGCTTTACTCAGTAATTAAAGGTGTGGCCGTTCCTCTAAGGTTTGACTTTTGTTCTGGTTCCTCTGCCAGGTGTCCTCATACATGTTACACATGCACAGGTCCAGGAGATAGTAACTGCAGCGCGTGCGTCAACGGATATAACCTAGAAAATGGTGTGTGTATCGTCAGCACTATTTGCAAAGATGGTGAGTACTAGCTTATTTATTTACTTTTTTTCCAGACTTTGGCTCTGAAGCCTCCTCGTTCTGCTAAATGTGTTCCCACTTTCATTGGGTTTTGCTGCTGTGTAATGTTAGAAATTACAGTCTAATCCTAAAATTACTGTCATTAATTCTATCTGTTATTATTATCTTAAAGATCTCATCTGCTGATTTATGTTATTTTAAAAAATGCATGACATAAATGTGCTTGCACGTGATAGTTTTTTTGTCTTCGGATCAAATTTGCTCATTCTTTTACGGTGGACAAATTATTTATCTATCGTCTGTCTAAACTGATAGACATTCTTAAAGTAATAATTGTAAAGGGATTTTTTTTTACATGGAATCATATCATGATCATATAGCTTATCTATAACTGTAATTCAACTGCACTTATAAAAGCAAAAGCAATTACAAAACCTAATCCTTATGCTCCACGGTGTAAAAATTAAACTGCCCTGATTTGTTGCTATGATTGCTGATCAGTTTCTTAATGTTTGTTCTCCTTCTCCTCCCTATGATCTTTTTTTTTTCTCTACACCTTTTGATGGATTCCAAATCATACATGGACATCCCCTTACTTCGTACCATCTGCTGGATTTAAAACATGTTTCCTGCTGCCTGTCACGATCACCTGATCTGCACCACTTCCTGTCCACTGCCCCAATCATCTGCTGTACTTTTTTTCTTTCTTCTCTCCTCTTCCTGCTCTGTGGAAAGCAAATGAAGAATCATGGGCTGAGGGAAGTTTCTGTGTATTGGTGAAAAAGAACAATCTGTGCCAGAGGAAGGTTCTGCAACAGCTTTGCTGTAGAACGTGTTCTCTAAATGGCTGAAGGAACCGTAACGGCCCCACTTGCCGTTGACGTTCAGCTAATTTATATTTCCAACCAAGAACCTCTAATATGGGACTATGCTGAGAGGTTTCTCGGTGCCAGAACTACAACAAACCTACCTTTTACCTGTGTGTGTGGTTTTGGAAGAACCTGTCAGGGTGTTGCAACAGAGATCAATAATAAACAACAAATCATATGGTTCAGTATTTTGTGACCAAAGCATGGATGCCAAAATTTTTGTACCCTTTTTTTTTTTTTTGGGTCCGGAGATAAAATCAGAGAGGCGCACTGACTGACTAAGTGATGTTTCTTTGTTTTGTCCTCTAACAGTATGATGAAAGATGACTAAAGCCCAGTTTGTGCATTTTATAAATAAATTTGAAACCATCACCGAAGCCGTTTATTGTTTTTCAGCTTTAGCTACACATCTATGAGCAAAGATGATGCATAAACTTAAGAGTGGAGATTATTTTACCTTTTTAAACTAATTCTTAAGTTTGGATCAGGAAAGATTTATCCTTAGGTTTAAATGCCATAGTTTTAATCAGCATCCTAATTACATATAACGTTTCACTGTTTAGAAAATGACTGGCTCAGGCTCTCTTAAGTTTGTCTGCGTGTATGGTATGGTATGCAGTGTTCACTCTACTTGGACTTGATATATGCATGTAGTAATAGTATTTTCACCCGACACTGTTTACAAAACCTGACCGATGTTCTTTAAAGTTGGTGGTAAATAAGTTAGCAATCAACTAGTCCTGTTTTCCTGTTTTACCACTACTAGGTCACATTAATGTCCTCAGAATGACCAATTAATGCACATATACTCTTAGCATTTTCCAAACCACTTTAGCAAAGGGCAGTATTTTTTTTTCGAGTGAAATTAAAGCAGCTTAAAATTAATTTCAAAAGCACAGCACATCCAGGTAGACTGTGATCGATGGCTTGAAAGAAATGGTTAAATTTGGGAATGGCCACACGTCACCAAATGACACCTATTACGGTGTTAGAATGGTTTCATGTGTGGCCTGTGTAGTGCACTGTTCTGTCTTCAATATAATTTCGGTCTTTTTTTGTGAATCAGTGATTTATTTTAACATTTTCTTTTTAATTACGTAGTATTTTTGTGTGTCCGTGTGTGTGCGTGCGCGTGTGTGTGTGTGTCTATGGACAGAATGCCATTAAATTGTCATTCCAGCATAGCTCATTATTCAGACTAGGATTTAAGAAGTAGCTTAAGGGTATAATGCATAATCAATTCTTCTATATTATTTTTTAAGAAAGATGTTTATGGCAGAATAACCGACGCTAATTATATGCGATTGTTACAAATTGATGGTATTATCCTGTAGAAACCAGTTTTAGAACCCATGGCAACATTATGCTAGATCCACGATGACAAACTGGGTCCGACTGTCTTTCCTGTTACAGAAGAAGCCTTAGGAGCAAAGAACCTCGATTCTCAATGGTCTGAATATACGGAGAAAATGTTTACTAATTGTACTAGGCCAAATTGTGTAGAGTATTTCATTCCTGTAAGGCATTTGAGTAGTTTACTTGTGCTTAGAAGATTTTTATGTCTTATTTATGAATAACTGATTTAATTCATTTTATGCCATGTGGTTTGAGATGATGTAACCTTTTTATTTATTAAAAAAAAAAAAGATTTAAGTCATATTTTTTTGTTAGATGGTGGGATATTATTTGGGGAAGTCATGTATTCATGTTTGCATTCATTGATGCAAGGAAACAGTATAACCATAAAGGTTTCTGCAAATACAGTACATGCAACAATACATAACTTATATAAATTAGTTTATGTATAAATGTTTCACTTATTTTGTTCTGACAATGAATTTTTTAATTTTAATGTACATATGTATTTTGATCACTTTTAACCTACAAAAGCCTTTGAGCCCAGTTTCTCTTCTTGTACTAAGAAAAGCGGGGAGTGTTTTTTTTTTGTTGTTGTTTTTTAAATACATTTTTATAATTCTGTTTTTAGACAACCTCAATAATCTATAGATGAGGATTTGATGTAGTAAGAGCCCTCATAGAGGGACCTGGATGGGACAGTTTACTGATCTTTGAATTAATGATCTTAAAAATAAAAAGAAGACACCTCTGGGAGTGCAAATAAAATTATTTTCGCTTTACGCCTTATATAGTATGACCAGATTGGTTTCCACCATGTTGTGACTGCTGTTGAAGTGTTCGTAGCGAGAACGTTGACTTGGGGAAACTCTGGGTGTGCGGGAATACATTGGTCCTCTTATTTCCTCACAAAAGCTTTTCTTTGTTTCGAAGGGAACAATTCACAGCTTGAGCAAGAGAATCCGTAGTTATTTGTGCTGGGGGAAACACAAAACCTTCTACATAACAATGGATTAAAAAGGCAGAATATTTGCACTACCACATGTCTTGAGCTGTTTCCTTCTAAATTGAAAAATGGTTTAATATTTGTTGTCCCACTCAACCCTGACCTCTGTTTTATCAGGTAGGTCTTGCATAGCCAAGTAGTTGTGTTTAAAACTGGCTTAAAGCATTGTTGATGTTATTTTAAAGTATTGAAATAACCATAAATGTGATGTATGGAAGATGCAATGAGTTGAAAATATTCCATTGAAGCCAGTATGTTTTTGGTTCTTATTATGATGTTTGCTTGGGGCCTTTTATTTTAATGGTAAACCTATCAAAACAAGTGCACATTAATGTCGTTTTATTTACAGTTTGAATTCCATTAGCTTGATCAGCTTCTGTTTTAGTTGTACTATGCCAAAGATCTTTGCGTTTTACTCAAGGAAATCTGTGTGTATATAAATGTAGTCAGGTACCAGATGTTACAGCAGTCTTTCTCAGATTTGTTAGTGCTGGATAAGTAACAAAACGTTAGTAGTAACATGGTTATACTGGGTTAATATCTAACTTCCCCTGGTTTCACAGGGCTGAAACTGCTGATTACTTTTTCTCTGTCTAGAATGACATATTTTATAAGGTTAGCAATCAAGGAAGATTATTACAAGAATGATAGGAAACACGCTTAAGTTCTTAATTCAGATGTTCCTCTGATTTCTGGGAATGACATGACATTGGCTTTGGCCCAGAGTTGTTTTTTTTTTAAAGCTCTTCAGAGCAAATGATTGACAATTTGGGTTGTGTAAGGCCAAATGAGGTCATGCAAGGTCACCGCTCAGAGTTCTGTTTAGAGGCATCAGTATTCAATAGGGTGTACTGGAGCGTAAGCCTTAGATCAGCTTACTATAGTCCCCTCTACTCTCTTTATGGGAAAACTCCCAGCTGTCCATGGATGCATCCATCAGTTTGTGGTCAAAGGTTATGCTGAATGTCTCTGGTCTCCTTCGGCAATCAGCAGCATTGTACTAATGCACTGATGAATCTTTTCAAATGTTCCCATTGTACATAAACGGAGCTATGCGGCCTTTTGCTTTTCTTTGAAAAACCTGGAGTTAAAATGCAGTGCATGTCGCTGGACCCGGATATAAGTGCTATGTCTATCTGTAACTACGGTCAGACAGAAAGATCATATCTGATTGGTAAAGATCTTCTGCAGAACTTCTGAACTGAATTGGGTTCCACATTTGTACGCTAGTCAACTCTCTAATTCTCTCTGTTCTCTAATGGTCAGGACCCCCACAGGAGCAGCACAGATCAGGTACAATTTGGGTGCTGGATCATTCTCAGCACTGCATTGACCCCGATGTCATGATCAGTCAGAGTTATTATTATTTTTATTTTTTTTATTTTAGATTTGATGTATGTCAGTAGGTGGGCAGTTCATGAAGTGTGAGTGAAGAGAGGTTCAGAGAAAATGCATATTTTGTGCATGCTCATCTCTCGTCATGGTACTGAACAGGTTATAAGCATGGTGTGAGGTTTGTATATACAAAAAGTATTGTGATGTATATATCCGTAATCCGACTACATTGTTTGAAACATGAACCAGTTTATAAAAAGTTAATCCCGATCCACTAATTTGATTGGATGAGCAGTGCTCCAAGACTGATGATATTTAGTATGACCGCACTTTTTTACAGTTCACTCTTTGTATCACTCTGCTTGCCTGTGTTCACTACATACAATCCCAATTCTAGTAACAGTTTGTCATAATGAAACCGTTACTACCCTTACCATGGTCCGTCATTTGGTCTATGTTGGCATGACAACACACAACACTCTATCCAGCTGTAGCTTCTTTGGGAACTTTTTTTCGCTGGCAAAAATAAACAAATCTGGCCATGTTATGTGTGAAATATCAGTTACTCAATATTAATATTTTGTTTATAGAACTGTTGTATAAAAGCAATATCACACTTGAAATCATGCTGTTGTACTGAATATGAGCATGACTGTGATTCAATACAACACTGTTGCTCGTCTGATGGTTTGTAAATGGTTGTAAACCCTTTAATCATAAGAACTTGTAAAACAAAGGTAAGTTCAGTGGTCCTATCTTTACTTCATTTTCTATTCAGTATTTGTTTAAGTTTTGTATCGCATAAAACTGAGGAATTGTAAGATACATGATTAACTCTTTAAATGTGAGTTATTCATGTGAATGTACTATTCAGCACCTACTATGAATTAGAGAAGCTGATAAAAGTGGATTCATTTATGTTATTTAGAAATCCAGAGTTGAAATGGTAAACTATTAAACTATTTCCCCTTCAGGTCAGCATGTGGACGATGATGGGAAATGTCACGCATGTGACAATTCTTGCTATAAGTGTAAAGGACCGAAGAGCGACGACTGCCTTAGCTGCGTGTTGACCAGGTAAGTAGATTGATAACTTTAAACGCAAAACCTTTTACACTGCTCGTAATAATGTTGTCGGAATGGACATAACATGAGTGTGCCCTGGGTGGATACCGTGTCCGACATGTACTTTTGTATTTACTGTTGAGATTTTACTTAATGATCAAAAAACCAAGGTAACTGCTACCTGTTTGGCTTCCTCTGCAGGTTGTTTGATAATGGACGCTGTGTGACATTGTGTGAGTCTGGAAAGTATGAAAGGGATGGGCAGTGCCATCGCTGCCATCATACATGTCATGAGTGTAATGATGAGGGTCCTGACAAATGCACCAGCTGCAGCAGAGGTAGTTTCAATACCACCTAAGGTTATAAAAACATACACTGACAGCTACCTGAATACACCTACTACTGTACCAGGGTCTACCAACAGGTTGTCCATCATATTTTTCAAGCATTCGCTTCATCTTTGTATTGCCAAAATAAGAGCTCTAACAGACTTTATCCTGCTTGAAGGGAATCTTAAGTTTGGACGTACAATCATAAATCTGAGAAGTTGAAGATTAGAAAATGGCCAAGACATGATTGTTGCTTTAGATTCCTGTTCTTGGCTGATAGGAGTGGAAGAGATATGTGGTCTTCTGCTGTAGCCCATCAGCCACAAGGTTCGACGTGTGTTCTGAGATGCTTTACTGCTCATTAAGAGTGATCATTTGAGTGTTTTTTTGAAGCTCTAACCCATCTCCCATTGTCCTCTGACCTCTCATATAAACAATGTGTTTCCATTCACTGAGTTTTTTTTGGTTGTTGTTTGTTCTTCTGAAACTCTAGGGACTGTTGTGTCTGTTGTCTGAGGCTGATTATAGCATGAACATGCAGGTGCATAGGTGTTCTTAATAAAGTGGACAGTGAGTGTATTGCTAAACTACTTACCAGATAGATAGGTACATAGATATCTTTTTCTACCTTGGTTAGAATTTTAACCATTATGTTTCAACCATTTCTGTCTCAAACAATCATTTCAAGTACCAAAAATATAATTTTGCTATAATATATTATACAGACTGGTGACAAATGGGAAAAAAAATTGTTCTGTTATACCATGGGGTCATTTATTTATTCTTCGTGCTGCCATGGTTTGACTCCACTTTGTCCTTGGAGTGAAAAGTCATGGCAAATCAACAGAAAGCTCTTCTGACTGATTACACTTATGCTATGATGAAATGTTTTTTTCATGGCAGTGGTCTCCTCCACGATGACTCCACTCCACCTCCATTCAAAAGACATGAAAGTTCACTGAACGGTCTGATGAGCATGAAAATGATAGCTGTGTCCCAATTCAGGGGCTGCATCCTTTGAAGCACGTGGTCTACACTGTCTACGAAGGTGTATCCTTTGAAGACTGAACAGACCTCGAAGTCTGAACTAAAATGAGACCGTTTGCTCTACGGCAAATTTCCTGTTTGAGGAATACGTTGATATGTTGGCCGGCAAAGGATCCACTCATTGGATACTTAGTTGCCATAGAAAAGAATGACGCATTTCTCAGCCGCATATGAAGCAGACTTCAAAATGGGCCGATGCAGTGATGCAGTCAGTCTTCAAACGCAGCCCTTGAAGGATGCGGCCCCTGAATTGGGACACAGCTGATATGACTGGTATGCTATGGCTTTTGGGGTTGGCGTGTTAGACAATGCTCTACCACCACCATCATCTTTCAGAAGAATGACATTCATTGTTCCAGTAGAGTTCATTGTGTAGAATTGAAGGCAACGTGCACTGAAGTTGTTCTGGTAGCTTGTGGTGGTGCAACACCTTACTAAAACAATTTATGCCATTTTTTTCCCTTTAATTTGTCACCCATCTGTAACTACTTAATGTAGCCTGTATTAAATTGTCAATATACTATCCATTATATGTTTTTTTGAAAAAAGCTAGGACATTCTCATGGTTAGTTTTCAGAAAATGTGTTAATTATACCTAACTAAATCCTTATAACTGTAACACTGGTGTGAAGAACAAGGAAAGAGAAAGTACGTGTATCTTCATACCTAGCAAATGTAAAGTTATCAATCAATTTGAAACCAATTAGCTACCAATTTGGTACGGCTAATTTGGTATTCAGTAATGAAACATTTATATTGGATATCTGGACAGAATATCTGAGAGGTATATGAAATAATGTTATATAAGACAGGCTAAATAATCTTACCTCAGGATTGGAAAACTTACTTCACAAATACAAAGCATTAACTTACCTCAGGTACGGAAAACTTACCTCAGGAATGGATAACTTATTTCACGAATACAAAGCATTAACTTACCTCAGTAATGGAAAACTTACCTCAGGAACGGAAAACTTACCTCAGGAACGGTAAACTTACCTCAGGAATGGAAAACTTATTTCACGAATACAAAGCATTAACTTACCTCAGGTACGGTAAACTTACCTCAGGAATGGAAAACTTATTTCACGAATACAAAGCATTAACTTACCTCAGGTACGGAAAACTTACCTCAGGAATGGAAAACTTATTTCACGAATACAAAGCATTAACTTACCTCAGTAATGGAAAACTTACCTCAGGAACGGTAAACTTACCTCAGGAATGGGAAGATGGCCAACATGTTAGCTGCGTTAGCCGGTGGCTCTTTATTAGTCAAGACATAGAAGAAGAAGAAAAAAAATTTTTTAAAACGTTTTCTTTGCTGTTTATGTGTAATTGGTGACAGATAAGCACGGAGTGGAGCACTACTTGCTCGGCGGTGAGTGTGTGGAGAGCTGCCCGCAGTCACACTACCACACGGCGGAAAGCACATGCGAGCGGTGTGCGCCAAACTGCAGCACATGCACGAGCGCGACGCACTGTGTTCACTGCACCTCGTCGTTCTACCCTAAAGACGGCGCGTGCATCAAGCTGGAGTGCAGCATGGACGGTCAGTTTCCCGCCTTCTACAAAGATCTGTTTCTTCACCACAGAATGTGCTTTCTCTCTTCTCCATCCTGCTAAGCGAGAGCTAATATTAACAAGCTAATTGTGCTGGTTAATATTAAGCATATAAAGCCATGCAACCACAGGCAAAAACAGTGATATTACCTCAAGTTTCAAATTTTCAGATTTGTGAATATTTGCTATCAATAACTTTCATACATTAGAACATATAAAGATCATCAACATGTAAAAGTAAATTGCCAATCATTGACGTAAGCAATAGAAAATAACGGTTAAAAAAACTACCCCCCCCATCTACCTACCGAAAGACCTTTCGACTGTACTGTCCAAAAGTCTTAGGCACCCTATTGTTTTTAGGTACAACTTTTGTTATTGATTTTTTTTTTTTTTACTTATTCATTATTGAGTCCGTACGAAAATATTTTATGTTCCAAACTTTACACTTCCAACAAAAAATTTTATGTTAAACAAAAATGTTTGTATTTCGTAACATTAGCATCATAGCATTACATCATAGCATTGCATAACAGACCACGTTTCAGACAAAAAAACATAATGAAGGCTGCTGGGTTTTACATGCAGTAAAAAAAAAAGAAGTAAGCACGACAAAGTCTCCAGAAGAGCTGTGGCAGATTCTCCAAGACGCTCAGTAAAACTTAAAAGCTAATTTCCTTATAAAACTGCACACATTGTACCTGAAGAAAAACACCCAGCAAATATTGACTTTCTTTAGTCTATAACCGTTTACTGTACTTTATAGTGTTTTCTTTTATGTAGAAACATCTTCATTATTTCTCAAGGTATCTTTGCTTTACAGCAAGTCTTTGCATGTGCCTAAGACTTCTGCATCATACAGTAATTAGCTGGTAAGTTTTACTGAGCGTCTTGGAGAATCTGCCACAGCTCTTCTGGACAATAATTTTCTGGCCATTTCTTAGAGCCAGATTACTGACTATTCTACCAGCAGAACATCAGTTTCAGTGGACAAAGGTTTGCATTTACTGGGGATCCCCGGACCCCAATTTAAGAACCACTGATCTAAATCATAATTGGATGTAGTCAATATATCAGCATTTACTTAATTCCTCTCCATAATTGTGCTCAAATGAGCCACACTGAAAGATTCATTGCTGGGATTCTGTTGTTTGCTCAATTTGTGCCAACTGTTTTATCAGAATGTTGCAGTTTCCCATTTGCCAGGGACAATATATGGCTATATATTTGTATACAACTGACCATCACACCCTTGTGTGGGCCTTTCCCAAACTTTTGCCACAAACTTTTGGGTGCCTTTGTATGGTGTAGCATTTAGATTTCCCTTTGCCTGGAACTAAGAGGCCTAGCCCACACCTGATCCGGCATGACAATGCGCCTGTGCACAAAGCAAGGTCCATAAAGACATGGTTTGCCAAGATTGGAGTGGAAGAATTTGAGTGGCATGAACAGAGCCCTGACCTTAACCCCAGAGACGAATGAGAATGCCGACTGCACCCCAGGGATTCTCCCCTGACATCAGTACCTGATCTGACTAATGCTTTTGTGGCTGAAAGTCAAATGGATATAGCAATGCCCCAAAATCTTTCAAAAGCCCAGAAGTGTGGAAGCAGAGGTGGCCTATTAATGTTATAGTCAGGTGTTCACATACTTTGTCCATGTACTTTTTAGTCTTAAAAATCCATATAATTTCACTCACTGATTCATAGGTCTTAATATCGGACTTTGAGATTTTTGACTCTCTGACCCTTTAAAAGGTCAAAGCAGATAATTTTCAATTATGTATTTTTTGTAGTCTACTTTTACTGACTCTTTTGGTCTAAAAGCTTTTAAAGTCAGGTTTTGAAATATGCAAAAGCATGTATGCAGTGGCAAGTACATAAAATTTACAGCACAAACTCATCTTTATCAGTAAAGCCAGACACCGTCTGACAGTCTTTTAGGAGACAGTCTTTAAATTCTAAATTAAAAAAATGTAGGTCAATAGAAAGTGCATTAGCTAGTTTATTTGTTCAGGGCAAGAATTTTAAGCTTCTCATTTCACACCCTTTTTTCCATCACAGCATATCAGTACTGAATTTGTCTCAGCTGGTCACAACACGCACTGTAGTTGATCTAATCAGATCCGCTTAACACATTCAGAGGGAGATATGGAAAGAGTTTGACTTAGATACTGAGCAGAAGTGAGACAGACAGAGTGGTGGAACTCAAATTCTTATCATTAGTGGCAGACATGTATAAACGGATCCTCTGCTGTGGCCTGAGGGCTTAGCTACACACGCCACTATACACTATCTTTCTCTTACATGGCCTAAACGAACATCGTATACACGAACATTCCCTTCTTCAATCTTTTTCCTCCCCACACAAGATCGTCTGGTATGTGCTAATGCTCACACACATACACTCTCAACTCACATATATTCTATTTTATGTGGTTTCTTACGATGAGACAGAAACAGAGCCTTACTTTGTATAGCTAACATTGAGATTACTGTTAGCCTTCTAAACTAGCAATTACGGCTAATTTAAAGCGAGCTATCACTTTGATATTAACAGTGTATCTCTTTCAGGATATCCTCATTAACCAGATAATATGCTCTATACAGGTGAAGTGGCTCATGGAGATCATGAGGATTGTGTTACGTGTGAAGAAGGCTGTCAAAAGTGCCTCAGTGGTGGGTATTGCAGTATTATTTTTCAGGTTTGTCAAGATAACCTATTTATGGTGACAAATGCAGTGCTTTATTGCATGATGCAGCTTTCCCCACTCTGAGTTAAGCATCATCTTCTAAAATTCTGAGGAAACAATCGACTAGACTGTTGAATTCTGAAGAGAGTTCGTTCAAAAAGGAACATTGTAATAAAAAAAATTATAGTAGTAAGATTTTCCCAAATTTGCACCTGGCACAATACAGGTTAATTGAACCATTTTAGCCACTTTGGAACTTCTTACTTATTTGACACAAAAAACAAATACATTCATGCACAAAAAAGTCTCTGTGTGTATGTGTGGGTGAGAGAGAGAAAGAGCGAGAGAGAGAGAGACAGACAGACAGACACAGACAGACAGACGGACAGAGGGAGATAAAGCACAAAACTAGCTCTTTTCATCCATTTAGATTTGAAGTTGGAATAATGGCAAAGATGAAACGAAGTCACATCATGTCGCGTGTGGGTCCACAAAGTGCTAGCTGCACGCTGGCTTTTGTTGAGATAAGTGTGTAATCAAATACGGGCCAACTGGTTCAGATTAAAGATTGACTGATAAGAAGTGCTCCTTGAGTTTCTCATTTCCCCACTTGCTCCTGGGGGCTTTTTAGTGGCGTTGAGTTTGTCAAAACAGATCTGGACTCAATCTGTGTTTCTTTATCCAAAATGTCTTTATTAACATCTCATTACTAAACACAACTACTACTACTACTACTACTACTACTACTACTACTACTATTACTGCTTCTAACCGTCCTAGCAGCAGCAGGTATGAAATGTTGACTGGCACATCAGCTTGTATGCATTGTTGTTCTTCTTAATGCTGTGTGAGCAAACACGCTTTAAACAAATCTTCCAAACATGTCATGATGGCGTCCAAACAATCTACATGCCCTAAAGGCCTACAGTTTCCTTGGTGCCTTGCATTCCTGGTTCAATTAGATAAACTATGTATTGGCCTAGCTCTTGAACGAAGGGAATATTTGCTCAGTTTGGATTTCACAATGCAGGGGCCCTGAAGCAGAGTTGCTTCACGACAGTCTGATTGAATTAACCAACGAGTAAGTGGATCTAATCCCATCTCAAGTGTAGGGCAATGTTGGCTTGCCCCCTGTTGGAACACAGAGAACAGGACAACTAACTGGCTGGTTTGTTTATTTTATCTGTGGCGTTTTCACTGATTGTCCTGAATGTCCAGATTTCTTTCTTTTCTTAGAAGCATGATGAAATGATTGTTGAAGCCTGTACTCAGTTAACGTATTGTTGGTTGACTGATGAATTATTTTCGTCTCTTTTGTTTGTCAGGAAATCCAGAACACTGTATGTCCTGTCTGAGTGGATATTACAAGTGAGTTTAAAAAAAAAGAGAGAGGTCATTTTAAACATGAAATTCAATACCTTTACAACTTAATTTGTTTTTCTAGATTGAGGTCAAGTTGCCATAAGATTTGCCCTGAGGAAACCTATGCAGATGATGACTATATGGTGTGCAGTCCATGTGATGATTACTGTCTCAACTGTGATGAGTCCCAGTGTTACCTCTGTGAAGATGGCCTCCTCCTCTCAGGTGCCAAAGAATAATGTTTGTTTTATGCAAATAAACTGCCTTTTGTTCATCAATCAGCAATGCTTATCTGTGAAAACCTAAGCTAATGTGCTTTTTTTGGTTAGTTTTGTTGTACTATCATTATTCTCATGACACTGAGGTCACAAGGGAAATTCTTGGCACTGGTACAATGATGACAATCACAGACATAAGGGATAATGGTCAGGTTAGATCCTAAAAGCAATATAGCTAAAGTAATATAGTTATACGACACTGTTATGCTGAGTTATGACAGAGACACGGCTCAGCAAGTTAGTGATCTGTGAGATGATGGATAAAATGATGTTGATGGTGGTATTAGCATGAAGGTGAAGCCTTTGAAGCTGATCTGTCTGAGCAGAATGTACGCCTGAGGAGGTGAGACAGCTGGGACGGACTAAAGCACTAAAGCACAGCTGTATCACTCTCTAGGCATAGAGATGTTCACTAATTTTTCGCACGTCCAAGCCACATCTTTAAGGGACAAGTTCAAGTCAAGTCTCTTATGCTTGTGTCATCCATGGCCATGCGCACGTGTAAAATTATGCGTGATAATAAGGGAGGGAATGACATTCAGCTTGTCAGATACTTGCTGAATGGTAATGCACCAAAAAAATGGATTGCTCACAAGTCTCAAATCTCAAGTATCAGTGGAGTCTTGAGTCAAGTCAGTGCGTGTACAACTCAAGTCCCTATCTCTGAGATGAACTGGAGGCTGAATCCCACTGACACCACTTTCAGTATGTAGTCAGATGGCATTGTGGGTAACGTGGGTAAGCCGTTAACCAGAGTGACACAAAATCAGCTCAGAATTCATAATTTCATTATAAAAAATTGGCTACACTTGAAGATCATATATGCATCATACAGATTATGATGGAAGTAGTTCACGGTGGATTTTTTCTTCAAGTTATATACGGATTGTGTTCTGTCTGTATCTGATTGCTGGTAACAGTCTGGTTGGAAGTGTGTCTACTGTCTGATGGAGTGTGTGTGTGTGTGTGTGTGTGTGTGTGGTGCCTAAGGGCAGAAGAATAGAGGTTTATGTGGATGGTAGGTGAGGACAGACCGACATGCTGCTACCAGCCCATCACACATTCTCTCCTCTGAATTGCAGCTGGGGGATGACCGAGCTATATGGCATGAAAGAAACGTGCTCTTTTATAGTGTGCACAAAATAAGCATGTTTTCGCTGTCAGTCATTTCCTCTGTCACAATGCTGAACAGCAAACAGTACTACATTTGAAATAATTTTACCTACATTTGTTTGTACAATGACATCCATGACTTTGTTTCTAAAGATACTAAATCCTTAATTATAAGTTTACCCAAGAGAATATCTTGTTCACGTCTAGACGGCGTCTGTGTGAGAGAATGCGAAGAGGGTTTTTATTCTGACGCAAGCCGTGAGTGCGAGCCATGTCACCACCAATGTCGGTCATGCGGTGGCCCATACTACGACGACTGCGACTCCTGTGAAGACGACATGCGTTTGAAGGACGGCCAGTGTGTCGACGTAAATGAAGCAGTCGATTGTGTGGCTTTACACTTCCTCAATGGTAAGGCAACACCTTCATTTAGCCTAAGATGAATTAGCTGTGGAGGTTTTAAATGTTTCCTGTAAAGGATTCGGGTTACTTTTAATCATGTCAGCAAATGAACATGGGAAATATGGCTGATCCATATTATCTGAAAGCAGTCCAACTGTTTTACCTGTTTGTAAATGTTTTATTAAGCTAAATGTCATGGTAGGAATCAGATGAGCATGGAAAATATACCTGGTGCTTTTCCATAAATCCCTGGCTGCTATAATTAGCATTCGCTTATAATGTGCTTCATCTTGAAGATAGTAAATGATACATTTGGTTCATCTTAAAATTATTGCTTGCTGCATAAGTGCCTTCTGTCTCCTCTTAACCCGTGTGTGTGTGTGTGTGTGTGTGTGTGTGTGTGTGTGTGCGCGCGTGTGCGCGCGTGTGTGTGTGTGTGTGTGTGTGTGTGTGTGTGTGTGTGTGTGTGTGTGTGTGTGTGTGTGTGTGTATGTGTGAG
>JAOVVH010000042.1:4765519-4776213 GCA_028566435.1 Scorpiodoras heckelii
TATAAGTTGAATTAGTGAACACATACCCTTCCAGCCTACAGGGAGCTTAGAGAGCAGATTTCTCGGCGTGCACATCGCCAGCTGTCTGCACGCATCCTAGGTCACTTCCCTAGACCTGTGAACACAATGCTTTGACAACAGTGTATGAATCTGGTTTATATAACCAAACTTATTTCTGTCACAACCCTTCCTTTTTGCTTCAACGTTTATATGTGACAAATGTTTATTTGTTGTCCCTATGTCTAGGGTACCCTTAAAACCATTTTAACCCAATAATCATAGTACTTTATTTTTATGTTTCCTTTTCACAAATTCATAATTTTCTTTTTGCTTCATCACAGGACCACTTAGTATTAGACACCCCCCCTATGTTCGAACCCTCTGCATTGTACCTTTCTACACTTCTCAATTTGTAATCATATACAACATATATACCCAAAAATATCAACAACGTGACACAAAACACAGACCAGATAATAAGACAAACACCAACCGATTCCATAAACGTACAACAGACACCATACGAGTTTCTAATCTCTTAAAAAACCCACATACCTTTTAATACTTATCTCTAAGTATAAAAATGACCCGAGTTATGCTGAACACAGGTAAACCTTGGTACCAATACAAGTTGGGTTACACCAAATTCACAACTTAAACAAAGGATTCTTACCTGACTTACGGCGTTTATTTACTTTGAGTCGATTATCAAGGGTTTGTACGGCTCCGTCACCCTCCTGTCGTCCTCAGAGCAAGATGCCTGAGTCCAAAATCTCTACCTAATGTCGAAACGGATAAGGTCTTTTCAAGAATAGGTGCACACTATGAATTGCTGTGAGAAGAGAGGAGAGATATGTGGACTACACAGCAAATTCCCGGTCTTAAATGAACACCCAGATTGTCGATTTAACACCTTACAGTGTTTATGTAACTCCAAGTGGGTGTTATTTCAACTCTCTGGGTGTTCATTCAACTCTCTGGGTGTTCATTTAAGACCAGGAATTTGCTGTGTAGCCTTACTATTAACTTTAGAAACAAAGACTAACCCACCGAAAGTTAAGAAGACCCTTTAATCTTGCAAGAGGAACACTTCACAAACCATAGTCAGTGAACACTATAGCAGATGTTCAAAGATACAATGTTGGGCTTAAGCTTTTATACATTTTCTATGCCCAAAAATGATTAACATACATCTTACCTGAATCGCTACGCTGGTTAAAAACATATGACGCATATATAGCAACAGGATAAATATCATGTGGTCATTTTCCAAGAACATTCAAATACTAGCAAGTATACAATTTGTGACTTTTAACAATGCGTGTCTGGTTATTCTTGTGTTTTCTGGTTTGCAGCTGTCTCATCAACTGGTTTAATTTTAACCTCAAACAGGAAGCTGGCTGCCATTTACCTGGTATTTCTTTTCATTGTGACAGTCAGAGAACAACATGTACAGGAACACACAAGTCTTTGCACAGAAATCTTTCATGGCTACATGTTTACTGGTTATACAGGGTATTTCCTTCTAATGTATTGATGTAAATAGTATACACGTGATGATTTAGCACAACCTATTTACAGGAACATATTCATATTTTCTAACACGGTGTAATAGGAACAGTAGCACAGCTAGACTAGATATTTTATGCTAAATTAATATTCACAGAGAATTGAATCTAAAGTTAATGAATAATGTAAGAAAGACTCAACCGTACCCCTGCGCCGTATCCCTCTGTGTGTTTCTCAGGAACATTAGAACATTTTGCATGCAGCCGGACTTTAAAATTGATCCCGGATGGAAAAGTTGCCCGTGTTGGGTGTAAAGAATGCAGTTGGATGAAGAAGTGCAAGTGTCAAAGCACAGAGAGGGGTAGCGAGAGACCCACTTTTTGATTAATGCTCCCTAAATTAACTGTTTACTCTGCAGACTCCCAACATTCTCAGATTATGATAATTTTGTGACAGGCACAGAGATTGATGCTTGAGAGCTTGTTTTAATTAATGGTTTTGTTTGTCTCCAGAGAATGCTTTTCTCTTCCTTTTTTGTTTTTTCTTAGTTTTTTTTTTTTAAAACTTTGTCTCTTGAAGATTGACTGCTATGTAATGGGACCCCCGTGTGTGTTTAGAAAAGTAGAGAAAAAGTATCTACAGTGATTAATTTATGTTTGAAGGAGAATAGTACATGCAGAAATGTTTGCTTTGAAGTTTTATGCAAGCGGGAAAATGTGAGTTTTATGAGTTTTTTTTTTTTTTTTTTTAGGAAATCAGGGAAAAAATGAAATCAGTTGCAGTTTAATTGCTAATTTGGTCTGTGTGCATAGCATAACGGTTAGGGTTTTAAATGTTCTGGAGTTGAGTATATCTTATTTTAAGCAACTAAGTCTTAAATAACTTTAAGGCAATTTAATTGAACATGTTTGTGCTCTTGCGATGCTGGTTAAAACATACTATTTTATGCTTATAACTTATTAAAATGTGTGATTATGTGTGTGTGTGTGTGTGTGTGTGTGTATGTTTGTATATCTGTATATGATTGATTAATTTCATAATTTTTAGTCATTAACTTATGTTAAATTTAAATTATTCAAATTCACATTCTGTATATATGCGTGTGTGTGTGTGTGTGTGTGTGTGTGTGTGTGTGTGTGTGTGTGTGTGAGTGAGTGTGTGCGAGTGTGTGTGTGTGTGTGTGTGTGTGTGTGTGCGCAGATTTGATATCCTACACTTAAAACATAGTTAAAGTTTTATTGCTTATTAGCATATTATTATTATTATTATTATTATTATTATTATTATTATTATTATTATTATTTTGAATGGGTTTATTAAAAAACAGGAAGTAATAATAATTCCCATGTACAGATACAAATTCATTAGTGCAGATTTTAGATAATTTCAGTCAGGCCATGACTTTAGAGTCAGACCACGAGATAACTATAAAAGAAAGGACTTTTACTGCCACCCACTGGATGAAGGCTTGGAAATGGCTGGCCTGAGCACGGCTTTTGGTAAAATAATTGGTTACAGTCAGGTTCTTTGCTTAATCATGGGTTAAGCTTTAAACATAAATTAGAGGTAACCACCAGGATCTGCAGCTAGGTGAGGATAATAATTAGTGCATGGTGAATAGTAATGCATCTTCGATGTCACTGGATCCTGACACTATTATATTTCATTTTTTAAATAAGCAAGAGAGTGGGGAAAAATTTTTTCAAGACATTTGTACTGTCATTTGGAAATATACAAAAGTTCACCTGCTACTAAACCATTTAGAGCAGCCATTTACTTGTTTTTTCCTGACTACTAAACCTATGATATTCATGATCTACAGTATATCCATGTTTTGTGGCCACAGAAACCGCACGAGACAGGATGAGGATGTCACGCATATGGTGAGGATGAGAAGAGTGAACTTGACAGTGAAATTGGTATGCAGTCATTTTGTGTATTACAATTACTTTTAGAAAAAATGGGTGTCTTTGTGGTGTATTATGATCTCTACATAACATTTCCACATTAAGGTTCCTTAGAGCAGAAAGTACACCGTATAAACTGTAAGAATCAGTCTGTCTAGTCACTGTGTCATTTTATTTCACTGAAACAAAAAACCTTGAGCATATACAGTATTACTGTCTTTCCAAAATGTAATAGGTTTCCGTATCCATTCCTTAGATGTCAACACACACAATAAACACACTAACCCACTAACTTCTATTAGGCCTGACTGCGAGATAAACTGCTAAGTGTCATGCTAGCTTTTGCCATTTAAGCGAAGATATTTATGCTGCAATGCTGTTCTAAATGGCTATGCCACTTATACTACACTCTGTAGTCTGCAAAGTGTCAGCTCACTAAATTTCTTTGCTTTCTACTTTTTCCTCCACATAGTTTTGCTTTTATGTCAACAGCCCTAGGGTTGATCCTGCAGTTCAGATAAGCTACTAAAATGCATGCTGAGTTGGTCAAGCTGATAGGCCATCTTTGCTAGTCAAGTCACTTTCTTTATTGCTTGCCTACTTGCAAAATGTTTGAGATTTCCTAATTGCCTTAATGTTATGTTCTTTGAATAAAAATGACTTGTCGACAATGTAGCATTAGGAGCGGAAATTCAGAAACTGTTTCCTTTCTAGCGACACTTATTAGTTTGACCAGCTTGTTTATGTTCTAGCAGCTAGTAGTTGGTTAGCTAATCTGGATTTTTCAGTAAAGGCAGCAAAGGAAATGTTTTATTTATCTTGATTGCACTCATTTTTTAGGGTTAATGGGGCACTTAGGGTTCTCACTTTGATATGTTTTTGGTTAAAGCACTGTATTAGCAAACAGCTACACTAGCTCAATATTGTTGGTTTGTGAAATGCCGCCTCTTCAAGTGATACTGTTTCGTGATACTGTTCCTATCCAGGTTCTTTAAGTCTTTATATCGCCCCTGTCTCCTTCGTTTAGCTGTTTTGCCCGTCTGTTTTAATATATTCCCAGGCTTTTAGTCTTTTTTCCCTGCCTCTCCACAGGTAACGGCTGTTAAACAGCGGATCTCGGCTCCTCCGACCTGTCATCATTATAGACATTAATGTGGAATCGCCTTAAGGTCCAAACTCGTGCGCGATAACTCATGTCCCGAGCAAATTCCCAGGCAAACACAGTCAATGCAAAAACACATTTCCTGCTGTCGACAGCTTCGCTGGCGAGAATCAATCAACCGTTCATCCATTTACACTCTTTGCATACCCTTATGTCAAAGCAAAAAAGAAAAAAAACAAAACGCTCCGAGACTCCTCGGCTCTTCTGAGGCGATTGCTCCGTCGTTCTGAAGAATCCATCAAGCCGCGTTTGATTGATAAGTCTGTCTGCGCTCACAGCGGTACGGCTACAGCAAATGGGGTGGCAAAGCGCGAGCTGACATAATGCAAGTCTGCGCAAGTTTTTGGAGACAGACTGGGAACGATCACGGGGGGTAAAAGTTTGATGGTACGACATGCTACCAAATAACACGCAGAGTGGAGGCCACGCAAGCTGGCCCCGTGTGCAATTGTTTTCGACAAAGATGCAGACCTGCGACAAAGCCGGCTCGTAGATGATGTTTTATTCAGCACCTGACATGAATCCCATTTGCATTTCGCGTCTTTACTCGGGATGTTGCGGAAGGCTCAGCCGTTCCGAGTACCTGGGTGAGAACAAAATCAGATTAAAGATGGCCCCAGTAGGCAGCAGCCATGATCACCATAAAACTTTACCAAAATGATCCAAGCAGCTTACAGGCTTTTATTCGGAGTTTAAACACTTGATTTTGATTTTTGTCAGCAAGACACGTCTTAATGACCAAGTTCTGTAAAAACGAGGCCATTTTTAGGGCAGTGTAATGGATCTCACATTAGGGGCCAGCTGCACACAGAGTAACACCCTCCTAACTCCCTGTGCGGAGAGTCACCCCCCCCTGCGTAAAACACATTATTCTTTGGGGGGTATTCTTCTTTGGGGGGTGCAAACGCACACACAGCCCGTTCAGCCTGTGGGACATGAGGGAAGGAGGTAAAGCTAGACGGGGATGAGGGGCCCCCCCCCCTTCAATCTGAGTCCCTAGGAGGGCCGGCCCAGCACCTGCTAACTCAGGGCAGTGCTCATCAGAAAAGCATTTAGCACACTCACTAACTCCAGGCCATAATTAGGGTGGGTAATTATTTACAGGCGGCGCTGGGCAGAGCTGGCCTAGCATAAACAAACAGGCGGCTCAGAGTCACACGACAAACATCGTTAGCTCTCCGCTCGTTTTCGCCCAAATGGCAAAAACACTAGCAGCATGTACTCTCGCTCCCTGAGAGAAGAAGAAAAAAAAACTTCTGGTCTAAAAAAGCTGTCGATCGCTTCCCAAACACATTTTAGAGATGCACAACTATTGTAACATCTGCAGTCATACACACACACACACACACACACACACACACACACACATACACACACACTCATGAATATGATAACGTGTGAAATGACAGATTTATTTGTGTGTGGCTCCAGGCTTTTATCTCTGGCACAGTTCATCAACTCCTCAGCACGAGGACTGCTAACCAACGTAGCGTCTGCACATGCTAATTACTGGACCATGGTTAGCTACAAAACCGCACAATCTCTCCCAAACTATGATATCTATCATTTCCTTTTGGGTTGTTTTAGTGCATTTATCTTTCCTATCATAAATATCGATGCCAAGTTGCACTTTAAATGCTTATAATATGTTTTTTGTGACATGCTGAGAGTTTGTATCATGCTAATGTGTGTAGTGTAAAGATACAGGTAAAATCAGCTTTTTTAGCTTTCGAACAGGTCAGGCTATCACTGACGGAGACCCAATGTACTATTTTGACAGCCAAAATAATCTTAGATTTTCCATGTTTCAGCGAAATCACATAGTTTCTGGCTAAATGGCATTTTATTTATCCAAACAAGAACCTTTTTCTCCCCCTGTCAGAAAATATCACTGTGTACAGAGTGAATACAAACAGTGCGAGTCATGCTAGCGCCGGAGCAGAGTTAGCGCCCCGGTTTACAACGCCGCGCTAGCAGCTGTCAGAAGTGAGTGGCGTGTCAGACCACGATTAATCTGAACGCTCTTCTGTATGGATGTTGCAGTTGCTGGTGGAGAATGGGAGGCTAATTCAAACAGAATGTGTAAAGCTGTTTACTAAGCAGTGTCTCTTGTGTGTATTTAATTGCGCCAGCAGCGAGAAAGATGGAGAAAGTGAAGGAAGGAGAAAGAACGCGAGAGCTCCAGATGGCTCGGAAGCTCTGCTGAGAACTCGGTGGATTCTTTTTTTTTTCCTGAAGTTTTAATTAGCCTCGAGAACATTTAAGGGGAAAGTCCTTTTAAACTTGCAGTGTTAAAGATGACTGAATGGTATTTACTTTCGGGAAATGTTAGAGCCTACCTAAGCTAGAGGGACACATGAAGTAAAATATTTTTAGCAGTGGATATTTGATTCTAACTCTAAAAAAACGACATTTATGACCTACATTTATCCTTGTTGCTCCACGGTTTAAAAAAAGCCCATCAGGAGAAATCTGGAGAAATTTGTGAATAATGATCAGAATATAGAATTAAACAGCCAGATTGTGGTTTTAACGACGCTTCTGTGCCCTTTGCTCACCCATTCACCCTTAATAACCACCAAGTACCCATAATTTCCATAGCCTTCCACATTATTCACAGATAACCCCTTTGGTAAAACCAGGCACATTTTCACTATCCTGAAAGCCATATGGTGTTCAGTTCAAAAAAATCATCTTTGATAGGGTGTTTACCATAACGCTCTGCCGTATTACAATCTTCAGCACATTTGAGAAAATCTTAAATGCGTATGTGTGACCAGATTTGCATTCCTCATTCCTGTAAGTACATATGTAGGAAAGGTCTATTAGTTTCACTGTAGTTACTGAATTATTCATAGTAGTTAATATGCTTTAAGATGAATAACTGAATAATAAACTGGGAGTTTTAAGTTAATAGTGGAACAAATATAAACAATTTATAATACTGAGGGAGGGGGAAAAAACTAAATTTAACAAATTGGATGCAGATCATTTCTTTCCTGTCTCATTTTTTAACAAAATAGACTACATAATTGCAAGGCTGGTAGTAATGCAGCAATAGTGACAATAAAAACCCAATGAGCAATTTATTAACTGGGTTATATTTTTTTAAAGTGGTGTGTTGAACCCCTACACAAAGACCACGAGGCACTACATCTTTGTACTACTTTTGCATTCATCCTTTTCATCTGTATTCACACACACACAGAAACACACACACGCTCACTCAGGCCATCACATACTAATTGAAACAAGTTTATTTTGTCTTCTTCAAAGCGTTTAAGGCCTTTATCCTAAATGCCATGGCCGTGGCTTTGTTCTCTTCTCAAACACAATTAGAAGATAATATATAAATATATACATACTGCAAATGACATGCATATAACAGCTTCATTTGAAGCCTGCGCAGGTCATTAGTAACCCAACAGGGCGCTGCAGAGCCGCCGGTCCCTCTCTGCCTGCCCGACCAGTGGAGATTTATTTGATATTAACTCCCTAATGGCTTAACTCCTTTTCTGGTAAAATATGCACCAAAGTCCGTGGCTAACACCGCCATTCAGCTGAATGCTTATTTATTCACTAAACGAGGATCTAATGTTCAATGTTCCTTGGACACCAAGGTAGTGCCGGGGGAGGTCGGATTTCCCCCTACAGCTATATACATCATTTATTTTACACATAGCCTCGGTATCGCACACTGGGCAGCAAGGGCAACGAAAACGACTTTTATGAAAATCCGAGGCAGTGAGTCGGCGAGCGCATTAAGAGTTTTGGCGCAGGGGTGAGCTGTGAGCTGGAGCCATCCGAGAGGCCATTGAGGAGATCGTCTCGGTGGCTCTGATACTCGACGCCTCATAGCCAGGGAGAGACCGATTCATAGCGCAGGGGGGTTTGAAGATTTTGAACTCTTAGTCCAAGTGCTTTATTATTTTCTGCTGTTTTCATCAGCATGTGCTTGATATTCTTGCAGAAAGAAAACTTGGAAAACATTGGTGAAGCATTAAAGCACACATAACCTATTAATCATGCATTCGGAACCTTCATTTAGCTACTGTTGGGTGAAGCTGAGAGCAGTGAAAACATTAAGACATGGCTAAGATTTGATGATGTGCAAATCTCTGTAAGATGCGGTTAGTGGTGCAATAGCCACTCGGCAAACAGAGATTTGCCATTTCTTCAGCTTGTAAACTGTTTGGTTACAATGCTTGGCACTACATTCAGGACTCAGCATTTCAACACTGTGGCAATTCTTAAATCTTATATATAAAAATAAATAAATAAATATATATATATATATACATATATATATATATATTTTTTAAGTTTTCAGAGAAAAATATGTGTGCAGAAGATACAATACATTTCCCTTTGACATTCCCACTCCAGCAACAAGCAAATGCATGGGTTGGTACCTTTATTTTTGAGATCTTTCTGACAAACACGACTGCATAATGTAGGCTAAAAAATGGGGAAAAAAAAGGAAAGGGGGAAAAAAAAGGGAAAAAGATATTATGAACGCTAGCAAAGTCAATATATTGCTTCTGCATCTGAATTTATCGCTCCTTTGTCTAAAAGTTCATTTACACAATTTTCCATTTACCCCCAGATGTAGTCGATCACTCAAAACATTCTTTGTGCCAGACGTGCTTCTTCAGTGTTGAGTTTGAGCTATGAACCTAATTTATCTAACAAATAATCGAAGTGTATAGTATGGCACACTAAAATCTTTTCTGTATGCCTAAACCACATCCACTTTTATTAAGTCATACGGATTAAGGACACAGTATGACACACTGTAATTAGTGAAAAAAAAATGTTTATAAAAATTTTTAATATAATATGGGGACAGCCACAATGGGCAACCAGATTTTTTTCCCTTATGTACAGTTGACCTGTGTGACCCCAGTGGGGTTCCTCCAATCTTCAGTCTTCGATCTCCTGTCCAGTTTCGGTGAGAATGTTCCCACTGTATCGGACAGGAGCGGAACCAGTTGTGGACACCAGCCGTTTGTAGCTCATCCACCTCAGCGTTTTACGTGTAGTGTGTTTTGAGATGCTTTTCTGGTGGTCATAGTTGCAAAGAGTGATTATTTGAATTCATGCCTGCTTAGCTTTTCTTCTCTGACCTTTCTCTTCATCAGCAAGAACCACCTGGAAGGTTATTCAAACCAGTCAATCTGACACCAACGAAGTCATTCTGACCACACAGGAAGCCCTTCACCTGCATCTGCATGATTTTATGATGTATTGCGCTGCTGATTTATGAGTGGACAATTGAACAACTGCGTGAAGGAGCAAGGTGTACAGGTGTTTCTAATAAAGTGGCCAGTGAGTCTCTTAATAAAATGTTTGAAAGAATGATATCAGGCAATAATGTCCTTTGATTACGGCATGTCCTGGTAGATATATAACACACACAGAGAGCCTAAATGTTCGTGCTGCACTTGCTGGACATGTTCAGAAGTCACTCTGCAGGGCCTTCGATAATAGGATGATGTTAGAAATGGAGTGAGTGAAGAGACAGAGAGATGCGGTACATAAGATGCAACTGTAGAGAATGAGTTGTAGTAGATAAGGGCTACTGGTGCCCCTTAGGGGCAATTGGGGGGGTGGTAATGGGGAGAGACAGACTGGAACTCAGCCAACTGCACGATTCACTAAGCTCCCACCAGGGGAGGGAAAAGAAGAGAGAGGCCGTGTGTGTGTGTGTGTGTGTGTGTGTGTGTGTGTGTGTGTGTGTGTGTGTATATATACATATATATATATGTGTGTGTGTGTGTGTGTGTGTGTGTGTGTTTGAGTGGGCATGTTTTTATATCTTGGTGGGGACCAAATGTCCCCACAGTGTTAGGAACGTCTGTCAGATATGACTTTATGGGGAATATTTGGCAGGTCCACATGCAGAAAACTGCTTTTTCCACCAAAACTGCTTTTATATATAAATAAAAAAAATACCCTAAAAGGTTTTGTTTTGGTAATTGAGGTTAAGGTTAAGGTGATATTTAATTGTACTATAGCTCTAAATAGCTGCATTAATAATTATGTCAGTGGAAGGTCCTCTTAAAGAACAGTGAGCAAGACTGTGTGTGTGTGTGTGTGTGTGTGTGAGTGTGTGT
>JAOVVH010000042.1:4908534-4927156 GCA_028566435.1 Scorpiodoras heckelii
GCTGGTAAGTTTTACTGAGTGTCTTGGAGAATCTGCTACAGCTCTTCTGGAGACTTTGACTGTCACACTTACTTCTTCTTTTGCATGCAAAACCCAGCAGCCTTTATTATGTTTTTTGTCTGAAAAGTGGTATGTTATGTAATGTGTTTCTTTCATTACTGACATAGAAACATTATTGTGTCACATTTAATTTTTGTAAGATTTGGAAATTTATCATCTTTTTGTACTGACTCAATAATGCAGCACTCAAAAAATAATAAAAACTGTACCTAAAACAATAGGCTGCCTGAGACTTTTGGACAGTACTGTATGTACAGTGTTATGACTGGAAAGTCTGCCTCAGAAGTTATGAATGCTACACCCTCACCCCAAAGATGACTATATAACTGAATTTTAAACTAAAACAGAAGCAATCCCTTATTAGTTTAATATGGCTGATGTATGACTAGGCTTCTCCTGGGAAACCGCTTGCATCCAGAGTTAACGGTAATAACGGACATTCCTAGCTGTAGCAAACTCCAAACTCAGATTTTAGAGCTGTGGTCTACTGACTCACCGTGTTGGACGGGCTGAGAAAACCAGAGAAGTTTTTAACCCGCAATCCAGAATATTATGTTGCCTCTGCTTAAGCAAATGCTCAATAGAAACATGTAGAGCAGCATTCCAAGAGCTACAGAAACTGCTCTTTGTGTTTTTCCACATGGCCCTTTGCTTGGGACTGTGAGCTCCTCTTAAGCAGCAGAACATGAAATGTTGTGTCAGCTTATTCGCTTCTTAAACCTTCCTACAACAGTCAAGCTGTTGTAGATTTTCAAACTAATCTATGAACATAACTTGGGTTACAGGAGCAAGTTTAGTGGTAGTAGGTAATATATGAGCAAACATCCAAGCAATGACTAACATGTGTTTTGACCCTGAAGGGGTGTCTGGCTCTTGGTCAAATGGTATACAGCGTTTGGGCCGATCCGTGAGCCATACATGGAGAGGAGATGGGCCTGTCTCTGATTAATGTGTGTATCCTTTAATAACGGTTGAGTGTAAGCAGAAACACAGAGCCATGTATGGGCCAAAGTGAAAGAGGGAGGGGAGAATGTGCATGTGTGTTTGTGTGAGGAAGAAAGCAATAGGATTATAGTGTTATAAAAAAAGAATGAAGGGAGTATCTGGAAATGCTGAGACAGGAGAAAGGAGGGATGGCGAAGATGAATGGAATGAATCTTTCTTTTTTTTTGAGCCTCACCTCAACTCTTTTTGGATGGTAGCCTGGTACTGGTCTGTTATTGCTTCCTTAATACACAATGTCCTGGTCTCTGTGTAAACTTCATTGTTTTTTCTTTTTGTTTCTCTTTTACACACATAGTTGATTTGAATATAGACCAGATAGGATTGCTCTATCATTTGCCAAACAAAGTAGGAACAATTTTGAGTGTTTCAGATATCGCCTGAAGGCGAATGGGGTGAGTTACTTCACTCGCAATTGTGCTTGTTCTGTGAATTGATTTGTATGGTCTTTCAGGGTGTTTTTTTAAACTCTGATGTATAACAGAGCCTGCAAACGGGTGTCACTGTCATGCGCCAATATGAAGTATATAAACACATCTTCTTCCTTTTATGGGATCATCTTAAAACACTGATTTCTGTCTCCTCATCTATTTGGACAGACCCGATGACTGATTGGGTTCATCGTTTCCAGTGTGATAAACAAAACAACTTAGGTGCAGGACGTGTTCCAAATACCACTGAGGATGGATAGAGGTGTGGGTTAAAATTTGTCTAATCAGAGGATTGAGGGTGCCAGGCAGTTGTGGCAAAGGAAGTTATCTAACTATTTATCCATTTATCTTCAGTTACGGCTTTGTTCTGGTCAAGGTAGAGATGGAGCCGGAGTCTGTTCTGGGAATACTGGGCATAGGGCAGGAATGCAATCTGAATGGCATGCCAGTTCATGGCATGGCACCACCACCTTTTTAGCAATGCCAATCCAGCAATTTAAATTAGTCTCATAGCCCATATCCATAATGCACAATCTGAATCATAGTCCATATCCATAATCCATTATCTGAATCATACTCTATATCAATAATCCATAATATGAATCATAATCTATATATAATCCATAATCTGAATCATAATCCATATCCATAATACATAATCTGGATCATAATCCATATCCAGAATCAATAATCTGAATCATAATACATATTCATAATCCGTAATCTGAATCATAATCCATATCCATAATCCATAATCTGAATCATATTCCCTATCCATAATCTATAATCTGAATCACAATCCTTCTTAGATCCATATCTAAGAGGTGTTTTGCATTGAACAGGCCATATTTATCAAACTGTATACAAACAAATTCATTTGTAAATTGTTCACACAATTGTTCAAGAAGTGTGGCATTTTTCAAAATCCAGCTAGTTTGTAAATCTCAACTGACTGGCTTCAATTTATATCATTACTGCCATCAAGGAGGCTATGTTTTTGGGGTGGTTTGTTTGTTTGTTGGTTTTTGTGAGATCAGGCAAAAATGAAATAGGTTTGTCACACATGTGCACCCCATTGTAAAAAAAAAAAGACAGCACTGAGTTACTGCAATCTTAGACACAGACTTTGCTGTCAAGTTTGAATCACTGATTTATTGTTCATTTCATTAGAAATTTTGTGAATTTTGTGTTTCATATGAATGACTTCAAAGAAAGCACTCCAAATCAAATACAAAAATTAGGACACAAAACCCGAGTCATTTATGTAGGACAAAAGAAATGTTTCTGTGTAACAGGAGGAAGAGTTAGTGTGTGTCTGTGGTAGATGATGCACTGCAGTGGCTGAGCTGCATTATTGGAGCATTTCTCACATTAAACATGTTTCACTGTTTACACCTTATTTCTTGTTTTCAGCTCTCTGTCAACTTTGCCTTTTATTATGTTTTGTAGGCATCAATAATTGTACCATGAAGACGCTTGGTAATTTATGGCTGATGGGCAGTCATTAACATAGCCGACATGCATTAAGAAAATCAGCCTTCCAAAACCTTTGTAAAACTGCCTGGAATTTTTGTTCGGTTTGGGCTACAAAAACATTTCCACACAACTTTACTAAATGATTGATAAATGAGGTCCAGTGAATAGGAAAGTTCAGAACAGTCTGGTTAATAATTGACCTAAAAGAAGACTTTATATGCAACTAAAATTTTCTGTGCTTTCTAAGTGGCTCAATAAGGCATGGTCAGTCTATGGGGACTATAATGAATAGCACAGCAGTTGAATAGAACTGCCATGTTTTGACCTAAGTGGTTGAGTGGTTCAGAGCCAATCTGACAAACTCAGGAGGAACATAAAGAATTAAGGTCTTTGGTAGTAGCATTTGTATTAAAGAGGTCTGGGTTGGTAGACAGATGGACACATTAGCACCGAATCTATGCTGGTGGTCCTTGGGCCAGCCAATTATAAAGAAGTAGAAGATGGCATGAACTTGCAGCATAGTTCTGACTCTACTCTTTATCTTAGTCTGCCACCCAAATGACTAATGCATTGTGCCTTGTGCATAATGCATTTCTCTCTTTCTTATTTGCATCATAGGCTTCAATAGCAACACTCTTCTATGGATACACTTGCTATTGTGACTAAGGTCATTGGGCTCCGACTGACTTTTTTAGGCTTGAGGGACAAGATGGTCATAAAGACTATAAAGCCTTGGTTAAACTGTAAAGGTAGTTATAGTAGGTATTGTTGCTAGCTTAACATGTAGAATAGCTTGCCCGAAAGGCTGTGTGTGCTTTATCCTTATGATAATAGTTCTGGGCTCCAGATGGATGTAACTAGACATGTTATGTCAGTTCTTTGTAAAATCAGCTGTAAAATACAGCTTTAGATTACAAACCAAGCTTAGAAGACGAACAAGCCTTTATTTGTCACGTTCTTTGTCTTTTCTTTGCATATCCAAGCTTGTTAGGAAGTTGTGGTCAGAGCTCATGGCCAGCCATGATGCAGCGCCCCTGGAGCAGAGGGGGTTTGAGGGCCTTGCTGAAGGACCTAACAGTGGCAGCTTGAACCACTGACCTAATGATCAGTAACTCATAGCCTTAACCAATAAGCTACCACTGCCCTAAACAGTTCCCAAACTGTTCTACAATTATTTCATCTTCTGGAAAGTTTTGTTGCACATTTGTAAAGCTACTGTTTCTAACTGGAAGGTAGTTAACTTGTGGGACATATCAAGGCCCATAAAATGTCTGCAAATTTCAAATGAATTATCTTCAGCCACTTTGGTAACCATGCCATCATTTTTCCCATTCACCTACTGGTTGGTTACGTTCCCAGACCGATGACTCAAAGTACTCATCCCAGAAGGTCCTGGGTGACGTTACCTTCAAACATTCCTGTGGAAAAAACGTGCTCACTGTGATGTAGGAAGTTGCACTTTTTTTCCACCAAACTTCGCACCCGACAATTCTATTTAAAGATAGTATATCAGATATGTTGGCTGATATCTTTTAAATTACTATCTCTAACCCAAAACATCTGGCAGGCAGAATGGAAACTCTCATGACAGGACCCATAACAAAGGACCACGCTTGGAGTCATGATGTCACTGAGCTTCGAGAGAGATTTACTACTGCTGGTTTCAAGCTTAGAATTAAGTTGACTGGAACCAATTATGGGTACATTATTATCCCCAAACTGGCAGAAAATATATCCGGAACTGAAGAATTGCTTGTTAGATGACATAATTTAATGTCCACTTGCATTCTAGAAAGGAACGCATCCTTTTGATATACTGAATGAAATGAGGGATTACGTACAAGAAAGAGCGATTTCATTGCAAAGCCAAGGGATTTTTTTTCTGCAAATTTAAGTTGTGCAGAAAATAGCCTCATTTATGAGAAACCCAACTGAGATCTTAGCCATTTACAGCTTTTACAGCTTTTCGTACAACTTTCTTGAGAAGACAACATGTTTGATCTCAACCACTTTTAACATAATTGTAACCAAAAGCCAGTAACAGCTTTTCATATGATTTTCTTAAGACCCTATAAATTTGCAATAGTGGGATCCTGTAGTAAACACTTGCATCTATAATGTTTATATTACCAGCTTTGATGAACATATCTTCATTTTGTATATAAGCTTATAGTTTCTTATTCATAAATTTTTTCAGATAGAGAATCATTATTACTTAATGAGTAATTACATACATAGACCTGCCAGTTAATAAGGAAGACCAATTAAAGATAAGGATGAACATAAAAATTGCCTGATAAAATGTGACAACAGCATGTATTATGGCATATGGTAGTAATTATGAGCTTCAGCTCTCAGGCCTCCCCTTCATTAGCTAAATTCATTATCTCAGTCTAACCTGTCTGTTACCCCATGCAGCTGGTATGCAGGTCTGCTGCCCTTCGACATTATCCTCTGATGTCAGAGCCGGAACCTAGCAGTCTATAAAACAGCCGAAACACCAATTAGGTTTAGAAAACAATTCATTTAACAAAAAACAGACATCCTGTTTGCTTGTATAAGGATGAAAGCTTGATTTGATTAAAATGATGGATAGATAGAGAGATGGATGGCTGGATGGTTGAAGGGGTGGATGATAGATGGATAAAATGGCTAGATTTGGGGAACACTGAATGGACTGGACAGGAGTCCAGTGGAGGGCCAGTCATTTTTCTTAGTTTGCCGTCTACAGTATGATTTCCTTGTGAAGATGCATTTTTTAAAAAGCAATGACAGCCACAGCTGGTGCTGGTGGTCATATAGTTTTTGTAGGTTTTTTCTTCTTCTTCTGTTTTTTTTTGGGGGGGGGGGTCAACCAATATTTGGCCGTCGATATCATGGACGAAGACTTGACCAATCTACTTGAAACTCGGTGTGGTTGCAGCCCCATATGTCTGATACAGAATATAAGGTTTGTGTCTCTAGGTGTATGTTTGTGCCTTTGTGCTAGCACAGTCTGAATTGGGGTAGGCTCAAAGCACTTTTTGGGCAATAGTTGTAACTCTTTCGCCAAAATTGATGAACTTTTTATGGCAAGTTGGCCACTAGGAGGCACATTACCCTAGTTTCCAGGATGTTGTTGAACATGGAGGTTCGGAATGTCACATATAGCCAGTACAGTAAACTTGGCAATGACATCAGACACATTTCCCAGAACTTACTTCTATTCAGTTCTATGCATCAAACTGGGATTATGGAGTAGTGTCACCTAGTGAAATCTCAAAACGTCACAAAATTTCACAACCTGCATCACTACTGCATTCTTTAGATGCATGCTAATTTTCATCCATTGGAGGCACTGCAACTGACACATTTCAGTATACTCAGCCATTTTAACATTTGGTATGCTTATTTCACTCCAGTCTTGCTCTTTCTCCCACTTTATGCAATGGTCATGTTCCACTCTGCTATGCGGTATGTCTGATTAGTTTAGCAGTTAGTTATAGGTCCAACACAGATCTCTGTCAATCCCTGGACAACTTTCTGGTCACTAGCAACTTAGCTGCTGAGTTCCCACTGCTCTGGATACTTACCTCGAAGTAACTGAAGAAGGTGTGTTTTAATCTTATAACTATAGAATCTAAGAATGCCATATCTAAAAATAATAATAAAGAAGGAGATTTTTCCAGGATGCACCCCAAATCATCAGCATAATCCTAGTTTGATGCATAGAACTGCACAGAAGTAAATAATTTGCCCACTGTAAAAGCTCAAAGATGCTCTCCAAAAGTGCATAGCAGCCGAGTAGCCATTGGTTCTGGGAAATGTGTCTGATGTCATTGCCAAGTTTACTGTACTGGCTATGTGACATTCCGAAGCTCCATGTTCAACATCAAGCCAGGAAACGACTCTTGCCCTGAAGTCCATGTAGGGCCTGCTGGATAAACAGAAGCCAAAAGGCTTAGATGATTTTGTATATAAGAACATCCTGATCTGCTTGTCCTCTGTAGACGTGGTAGATACCGACAGGTCAAAACTTCTTTTCGTCTGCGTTTTCTGAAACTAGTAACACATAAGACATAAGACGACCACACTAACTGAGTCAATAGTAAGATGGTGTAAACAAGATATTCAAATATATTTGAGATTCATTTTGGGCTTTTCCGAAAGCAGCTAAAAGTGTTTATTCATCTTGGGTTTAAATAACATTCTCTTGCTTGCTAATTTTCATTTGTATTCTTCTGATGCTTATGTGAAGCGATTTGCCAAGTAAATACAGTTTCATATTGTATGATTTGCAGCTTCAGCTTTTCAGTTTGCTGTTTCAGACAACAATTTCACCTAAATGGCACCAATAGGGGGTTGGCAAAGGATTACAAGAACTCATGTGCCAGCTACAAATACAGTAAGGGCAATGTCAAAACAAAACAACAGTCAGAAAAATATCCTTATTACTTCAAGCTGGATTGATGATGTAAACAGAACAAAGGGATTTTTAAGTAATTGAAGGTCTATTGCTCAGAGCTCATTGAAAAATCTGAAATGGAGAACAAATGTTATCGTACAGTCTGTTATAGACTTCGGTTAAGATTTTATTAGGATTGTGTCATACTGTAGAGTGTGAAAAAAGACTGCTATAATTGCAGTGTAAAACCAGCTTAAGGGAGAATTACAGTTGTAAGACCTTGCTCAATGCCCAAAAATGGCAAATTGATAGTCTTGGGATTTTTCTAATAACTTTCCAATTAATAGCATTGACACTTAAAGGAAGTGTTTTTCAGGCCTAATATTTATCTATCTATTATCTATTGAAGCATATGTGTGATTACCTTGTATATTATTTTGGACATTTTGCTGTATTGCATAATTGATGTAAAAGACACATATAAAGAAACTGTATTGGACTGTATTGGAGATTTATAAACCATTATCAAATGAGAACAGATTAGCCTAAATTCTCACAATTATTAAAAATTCAAATGCTAGCCTGAAAGATTGCTAGCTCTAGATCCCCGGTATTCAAGGAACTTTAATGTAACGGCAGTGAATGAATAAATTAGAATAAATAAATTATTTATAAATTAATAAATTATTTAGAATAAATAAACTGATTAACAAGCCCTAGTACCAAAAGCATCCTTTACTGATCTGCTTCACAAGAGACAAGGGCAGTAGGTGGAAGTCTACGTGCTATAACCATGTGTTGATAATAAACACTCCTAAAGCCTCATCATGTTCTGCATAGTTTTTTGAGCGGTTTTATGGCCTGACTGTTAGGAAAAAGCTTGACCGTATTAGGTTGACTTTCTCCTCTGTCTCTCTTAATCTTAGATGGGCGTTTGAGCTTTTCCTGCCGTGTACACTCTCTTTCTCGCTCTCTCTTTGTTTCTCTCGGTACCCATTTAGGTAATAGAGGCCTTAGGAAGCCAGGCATTCTGCAGTCCAGGCCAAACAGCTTTATTGGCTTGACATGGCTTTTTAAGGCCTGGAATGCAGTACTGCTGTTATTTTGTTGTTTAATGGTGCCAGAAATGTGGTTTCCATCTTAAAGACACAGTTCTGACAGGAAGAACAGGAGTTAATTACAAAGAGGATATTATATTATTATGTCACACACACGTGCACACACACTATATGTGTCATGTCCTTTTTTGTCTTAACCTATGCAAGATTAGCTTTGAAATGCAAGGAATTAAGTAGATCTGAACTGATATGTGAGTATACCATCTTCACTGACATACACATACTGTATTTACTAATAATAAACACCATATGTGAGTCTCCTTTTGTTTCTGGTTTTAACAGCATGGACAGCTACAGTGTCTGAAACCATGAGCTCATTGCAGTCGCCCTTTTTGCATGCTGAATAAAAATGAATAATGAATAAAGATCATCTTGAAAGATGTCATTGTCAAGGGGTTAGCAATGACAAAGGTGCTTCTGCCTTTCTGCTTCTGCAAATGTGAGGGTGGGGAGCAATTCTTGAATATTAACTGCTAGGTTTTGACGTAGTTTTGCGAATTACATTGTGGGTATTACAGACTACTTTTGGTAATGTTTAAGACTTGAGTTTGAGTCAGAGCTGGAGTTTGTGAAATATGAGTCTGGAATGAGGGGTGCTTTCCAAAGTACACAACACTTACAAAGTGAACAACTCCCACATACAAGTGTATACTGTAAATATGTATACACAGTAAATATACAGATACAAAGACAAACACACATGTACTGGGGAGGCCTTTGTGCACATGCAGGGATGTAAGCAATACACATTGTACAGCTGTCAGATATGAAGACTGTCGGACAAACATAAACCACTTTCCTAAACAGGAGCATGTGGTGCTGCACGATGCATCTAGATCATCCTTAGTAAATGCCTGGTCAGGTTAAGTCAGACTACTTTTAACTAATTAAATATGAGTTTGTTTGTATTATGGGAAATAAAAAAACCTAAACAACCCTGTGCACATCTCTAGTTGAGATACATTAAGGATGTGAGTGATGTAGCTGGAGTTGAGGAACTGCCAGAGCCAGAATTCACAGAAAGCGCTGCTATTTCTACCTCTGGTTTTTTTTTTGTCCCAGCATTTCCAGTATACAGGTACAGATATTTTCACATATATTAAGAGCACTATACAGGTTACTGATACAAATGCAGATAGTGGAGTGTGGAGAGATAGAAAGGCAAACATTCATTCACAAGTACGGCAAGCATGTTGTGAAGCATGCTGGTGTGTGCACAACACAAACAGAATGCACAGCTTGTTTACTTGTTAGGCAACAAGGCCCATTCAGGCTAATGAGTCACGACAGATAGGGAAAAGGACAATCAGCCCTCCAGTGCCTGTGCCTCAGGGAATGTAGCAGTGGAGACTCGATTCAGGAAGCTGACCACAGTCATTATGGTCTGCTACATGAAAACACATCTCTATCCAGTCTCTGAATGGCCAGTACTGAGCTGACCTCAATGGAACAGTCCAGCAGAAAACTGATTAAAAAACAATCAAAGTAGGTTTGTCAGATATATGTCTCCACATGAACAATTTTTGGAAGTATGCTTTCCTAAATAATCTCTTTTTTTGCTCTTTTTAATAAAAACCACTTTGCATTTGTTTTGTCTGTTTGTAATTGTTTTTCTGAACCAGGCTTCTCAAATTCAAAGCTGGCAACATTGTTAGCATGAAAATCTTAGTAGACAGAGAACAAAAAACCCCAGAATTTTACCATATAAACCCTAGTATATGTTGGCTCTTTGTTATAAATGATAAACAGCATATTCTACCCTGCACTTTTCCTGACCTGTGACCACAGTCCTGCCTAATTGAGGTTCACACATGGCTTTTTACCCCAGGCAAATTTGATTCATTTAGTCTCATCACTGCTTCACCTGAGAAAGCAGAAATGTTTAGTTTTATGTCTCCCTACTTGCCATAGCAAAGAGTCAGAAATTGTAAATCTCAAATAAGGCTAACCCATTGATGTTGGCACCGCTGACTTGTTATGGAGCAACTTACAAAGTTTTAACCATATACATCCTGGCCATTGTTTAATTGAGTTTGTGAATAGGTTTTGAAAAGCTCTACACTTGCGTCTATAAGACTGGGAAAACCGGATCAATAGTTCCAGCTCTCCAGCTCTCCTACCTTCACCCTATCTATAAATAATCTATTACACTGCATTTTTTTAATGTCTTGAGACAGGATACAACTGAGCAGTTGAGTATTATGGGCCATGTTCAAGGACCCAACTGAGGCAACTCGGTGGTACTGTTTGGTATCATCAATCCCCAAACCAATGCTTTTGCTTTCAATTCTAAGTAACCATTAACTTTCCGATCCAACCTGCTGTTAGCTGATTAGCAAGCATGCATCAAGATTTGAGATACCCTCTAGCACAGCATGCAGTACATATCGAATTATAGATCTTGTTATCTAGCTATCATTTGGAAGCCATTACAAAATCTTCATGATGACAGCTAGCTTGCAGACGTCTTGTAAATGTTGTAAATGCAGCTTCTTCTTATCTAGCCACCATATTTTTCCTTCTGCAAAATTCGACCAGCCACCATGCTGCCAAAACAGAGTCTGAGCTGGTAAAACTGGTAGACCATTTTTAGATAGCATTTTTCTAGATAGCTAACATAGATAATACTGAGCTAACAGTGAGCTAGCATTAATATTATCCTCTTACAAATAGCTAAATGCAATGGTTTTAGGCACACTCTGCAAAAATGCTTTGGGATACAACAAACTGATGGGTTTATATAAGAGATAAAAGGGTTAGATTATCTCACTTAGATGCCTCAGTGGCTTTAGTCATATACAGACAGTGCTGTCCTAAGATGAACTACTGTAACTTTCAAACCGGTAGCCAGGGCTTCACTGACACAAGCTCAGTTATCTCTACCATCCAACATTTCCCTAGTCACTTTGGGACAATAATAAAAAAAGACAGACCATGCTCCCATTTGGTGAAATAAGGCTTTGCATCACACAACTTATATGGCCATTTCTAAACAATCTGTCCACACCCATAGCCTCCATAAGTGGGTAACTATTGATGTCGGCTACTACCGTTGGATTGGTAATGCTTAATAGTCTTGGAGAATGAGCAGAAAGTGTTTTGACATCTCAAGCAGCCTGTAAGAGACATATCTGTTGTGATGACTTTCCCGTATGACACTACTCCTGCTAGAATAAAAGCAGACCAGTTGGGTTTCTCCACCAATGGAGATCTGCGAGGGATTCCACCAATGATTCAACATCATGGCAGACACAAAGCAGACACCTACCGCTTACTGTCTCTTATCTTAAGCAGGCAAAAAGGGATCACTGCCAAATTGGAGGCCATAAAATCTCATGAACGTTCTGAACAGGACATGATTTTACCCATAAAGCACTGACAGGCTTTGAAATGACTGTATTTATCTTTTTGGAGGTGTAGCATGGAAGACTGAAGTCTACTTACTGAAAAACAGTTTGGTGTGATTTAGCAATCTGTACTTCTTGGGAAAAAGAAATTAGTGCGAGTAAAACCACAGCTGACCTTCTTCCTCCTGGACAAATCTATCTCTTACTCAAAAAAGAGGATATTTCCGCCCCTAACACTGGAACTCCTTGTTTATCACTAAAGCTTTGAAGCTTTTGAAGAAGAACTTCTGTATTCATTTGGTACTGTTAAACCCAGCAATAAACTGTGCATGCTGAATGAACAACACAAGGCAACTCATCCACATGTGCTGAAACCCACTCGTGGGCAGTGTAGAGGGTATCGTCAATTTCAATTCAATTTCAATTTCAATTTTATTTCTAAATTGCTTTTAACAATGGACGTTGTCCCAAAGCACACTGTAAAAAATTTTCATCAGCTTCAACTCAAAAACTTAAGTTCAAAAGCTGCCTTAAAGTTTTAAGTTAAATTAAATTGGAATTAGTATTTACTTCAACTCATGACTTTATGTTTAGTTTGGATTTGAATGCCTTACTGCAAGTTGATTTGACTACATAGTGCTGGTTGTTTTAACGCAACAATGCAAGTTTAAAGTACAAAGGACTTATTAACATGAGTTTTTGTCACTTGTCTCAATTATTGGTTTCAACTTACTTATTTAAGTTAAAGGAAGTATTGATATTACTTTTCAAGTTAAGCTTATGTTAGAACATTTAGTGTATAAGATTGTGAATTGTAGTGATGTCTGTGCTGAGGAAAATCACGGGGAAGCCGTTTCAGCATGACTCGCTGGTTCAAAACGATGTAATGCTATTGAACAGTAAGAAGAACCAGAAAGAAACACACAAAATACACATGTACCAATGGAGAGGGACACAGAAACACACACAGAACATGAGGAGGGTAGGAAACACAACCATCGCCATCTTGCTCAATTGGGATAACAGTAAGGGATAAAATTTATAAATTATGTGTGGAATTTTTTTATTTGTAAAGTTGCTTTGTAAAAGCACTTTAGAAAAAAATTTAATTGAGCTGAATTTAATTGAATTGAAACACAAAACAAAGCCAGAATGTCCAACCTGCACTGCATGTTGGAAACTCCTGCTACGCCACCCTCCATACCCGGAAGTCTCCTCCCACTCCCTACAATCCTTTGGCGGACTCTTAATTTTTTTTGGATAAAACATTGAATATGACAATGAATTCTCTATGTTTTAAATTAATATTGCATCTGGATTATCTGTAAGATATGTATTATGAAAAAGGACCATTATACTGCTAATTTTCATTTTTTAAAAAGTGCTCCTTCTGTGGCGCATTAGGACAGTGACACACATTCGGACCGTTAGACACAGCCATAACTCACAGTGTCAAGTTCATTTGACTCCTTCAAATGTCCACTTCATTAAAGTAACTTTATAACGCGAGTTGAAAGTCTGAAAACTCATAAAATCTAGTGGAAATCACAAAACTTAATTTGATAAGTTAAGGTTAAGGTAAATGAAAAAAGGAAGTTATCATGACTTATAGCTTAAATAATTTTTTACAGTGCAGCTTTACAAAGACATAAAATCCAGACAAAACTTTTAACTTTTAATTTTATCCCTAAATTTGATCCCTAATGAGAAAGGCATGGGTGATGGTAGCAAGGAAAAACTCCCTCAGATGTTAAGAGGAAGAAACCTTGAGAGGAACCAGACTCAAAAGGGAAACCATCTGGAAGTGGATGACGCCAGATAGTGCAATAATAAATAATCCCTTCTATAACTGAGTGCTATGTAATATAAAAAAAACCCCCTGCAATTGTGACAAGTACATTCATTAAATTTTAGCATGAAGTGTTTTATAAACTGTTATAAATTACTGTTATAAATCACCGATGTAGATTTGACTGAGAGAGTGCAAAACTATTCATGGCAATTCATCGTAGCCATAATAGGAATTCTGATTATATCAGGTGCAAAGCCAAATTCATGGTTTCTATGTGTATCTTTAAGCTGTCCATCATGGTGATCTTTAGGCTGTCCATGTAGGGCCATCCTCAGCAGCAGCGAGTGATTTTCTGGCGATGAGAACGCCAAACAAAAGCAGAAAAGGACACCATGCACACCATGTATGACTCATTTGTTCAATTAGGAATGATTCAGTAACGGAAATGAGGAAAAGTTATGTGCCTAGCTGTGACATAATGTTTGTTTCTGTTTTTTCTGTGTGAAAATGTACATGGCGACAATAGTGTGGCAAAACTTTCTGCCCTCACTCCGGAGCACAAACTGTAGCAGATGCTGGGAAATAACAGCGCTTGTCAATAACACAGTGAATTTAAGGACTGTCCACTACACATACCCTGCCCTATTCTAGTGAGATGATCTGGACCTAGAAGGGGATAAAATGTGGTCCATCTTGCTCCAGTACTAGGGAAATGTCCCCTAGATCCTAGATTCCTACATTGCTTTATTTTCATTGGTATACTAGATGATGCCGTGCAATAGCGTGTTGTTTGCATTGGATGGTGCTTTGTTGTGAAGTGTCTCAACCTGTTTGTAGGAGAGTAGCTAGCATACAAAGTGCGACTTGAGAAGTTTTTGCAGACTTGAATTTCAGGCATATATTCTTCACAAGTCGACGTAGAAAAGTATATACTCATATTTACTTGCTAATCTTTCTTGTAGTAAAACTAATGGTGGCTCAGTGTGGGCAGTGTGGGCTCAGTGGTTAAGGCTCTGGGGTACTGTTCAGAAAGTTGGGGTTAATGCCACAGCACCACCAAGCTGGCACTGTCGGGCCCCAATCAAGGCCCTTAACCCTCTCCGCTCCAGGGGGATCACATCATGGCTGACTTTGCGCTCTGAACCCATCCTCCTAACAAAGCTGATATATGCAAAGAAAAGAATTTCACTGTGCAGTAACGTATATGTTATAAATAAAGTCTTTTCATCTTCTACAAGCAAATTAGTGCCTCGTTTGAAAAATTGGCTAACTAACAACAGCTTTATTACAAATCTCTCACATGATAGCTAGCATGCTAATATGATGATGATACAAACTAGCTAAATGATAACAGCAACCTGTCACAAAGTAGATGTAGCAGATTCTCAATCTCATTCACTCTCACGCTGGCTGTCTTGGTGTCGCATCTAGACATACAAGTGTAGACCTTTTAAGGAGCATATTGATAAACTCCTTGAAGCTCTCTGAGGTGAAAATGTCATCTAATGACTTATAAATATTATTTATGATGTGTGAAAATGTATTGAGCTGAACATTTCTTTTCTACACAGAAAGTTCATTTGTTCTATTCCTTTAGTAATGTATTAATCCTACAACAAAAACAGTATAGTTCATGACATCAGTATTGCTTCAGGGGGAAGTGATTGGGGCGCCCTGTGAAACCTGTGTAATGTGTGTACATGACATTCGTTCAGCAGTTCAGAAATGAAGTGATATAATAATGTGAAATAATAATGTTTCTCTTCTGTCTGGAGAAGTCACTAGTCTGTTTTGAGTTCTACACTGTAGTTCACAATGTAAATGAAAGACGAAAATGGCTTTACATGGCTTATTTTTCTCTCTGAGGTCACAGCATGTGTTTCTGACTAACAGAGAAGGGAATATTTCTGGGAATGAAGCTCCTCATGCATCACACAGGACAACGTCATTAATGTCATTAAAGTGTTTGTTAATTATAATGTCATTATTATAAGCATTTTCATTGTGTCACAGTTTACCTAAAATTTTTATATGCCTTTTCTAGGCACACATTTCCAAAATCTTATTGGTATTTCCAATGCAAGTAGAATAACAATTTATCAGGCAGGATTTTAGTCATCTCCATGTTTCCATGAACTTTTATGGAAGTTCTGTCCATTAAATAAAATGGGATTATATTTACTGGCAAAAGATGCATTCAAATGCTGTCTTCATATTGGTATAAAATAAGACTTGTACAGTATATCTTAGATATCTTATATAAAGCTTACAATAAAAGATATTAGAAGCCACCTGTCCTAATGCTTCTTTATAAATGGGACGATTTCTTATTCTTATCCCAGGGGTACAAACTGTCTAAAAATACTGCCTACCAAAACAGCATCACTGTTAGAGTGTTTAGAATAATATTGTGTCTGCTGAATATTACAGTTTATTATTATTTATTACAGATCTATATGAAAGAATGAGCAGTTTTGCTCTTTAGAAGACACATTTTAGCCTGTGATTATAAAATTCCATCAAAAATGTACAGTATCTGTACTCAGTTACCTTTGCGGAGCACTTTGCTAATTTTATTTTTTCATTATATTTTTTTTCCCAGACAGTGAATCGGAGTTATTCGTAAAAGAAAAGGACTGGAAACCCTACAGATGACATGCAGCCTCAGGTAGGAAAAGACACATCACAGTGTAATGTGGAAATATACACAGTAACACAGCAGCTGAAAGCACAATGAGTCATAAAAAAGTATAAACTTCAGTTCTGCCTATCCATTTCAGGATTTTATCTTCCGTGTAACAAAATCCAGTCATGCAGTCTTGTGACGATGGACATAAATGCATACGACTTGTCAGTAAACTATTCTTCAAAACGTGCATGTGGAATATAACTGACACCACAGTCATGACTTAAATCCTGCTTGTAAAACAGTATATCATGGTCAGGAATTTAAAAACTCTTGAAATGTGAACTCTACAGATCGAAAAATTGGATTTTTTTCCCAAGCATCTCGGATTAAAAAACAGCCTTCTAGTACCTAGTAGAAATAGAGTTACTGTTGTATCTATGAATGGAATTTATACCCGAGCTCTGTTACATTCTCTATTCTGATTGGTCAGAAAGTGTTGATTAAATTTCCCATGACGACTGCCAGTCAGGGAGGGGAGGGCGTTTCCTCACGTTTCCTCTGAGACACGTCACGCCATCCACCGCCTCTTTTCGTACTGCTGCTCATGCAACGTTCGGGAGCAGTGTAACACACTAGGAGGAAAGCGCTCTCGCCCACCTTCTCTATACATGAGCCCACAGATGCCCGTGATTGGCCAGTGTTGTGTGAATTGGCACGGGGTAGAGCGTATGCTGCCCCACCTACCCTGACAGCATGGCCAATTTTGCTCTCTCAACTCCCAGCTATGGGCTGCTATAGCAACACCCGGACTTGAACTTGCGAGTGGCGTTGTGCCACTCGGGAACTTCCACTATACTTTCTATAGTTACAACTTACACAGGGAATACAGTGGACATGTTTCCTAAACAGATTTTTTAAAATGTGTGTAATTGTTGATATTTACCACTTAAGGAAGGCATTTTCTCTTTACATTTAAGTTTTCGACCACAGGAAAGGCTTAAGCAAGTTGCTTTCTCAGTAACATAGCAAACTGTGGTGTGTTTTTGTCTAACTACACGGGAAAGAAAAAAAGTCAGGCTGGTGAGGGAAAGAATGTTTATAGCTGCTGTAAGCAAAATGCTGTGGTATACGAGGAGTAAGGATGTGCTGTTGTTGGAAAATAATCAACTACAATAATCGTGGTGGTAACCGTAACTATGCTACATGATTGGCTACATCACATCACCCCATTGTTGAGTACTTTCCTATAATAGCATGGCCCCCAAGTGTTTTATAGACTACATAAACAACTTTCTCCCTGTGGGGTGCATGGAATTCCAAGTTATCTAGATCACTTCACACCCTTGAAAGCATTTTTAAAGTGTAAGAAAACACAAGGCAGTGATTCAGTGTTATTCTGGAAACGCTTTGCGCTTGACTGCCTTTGAAAGATTCTAACGTCTAGACTATTCATCAGCACTAACACCCAAACACCACAAAACTGTAAACTGGGAAAAAGAGAGCAGGACTATTTATTGACTGCACTTGGATGCATGCAAAAAAAAGCCTTCGTCACTGGTCCCCTGAGTCACAAAAGCATGTGCGTGATTTAGCAAGATACGATTTCACCATCTGTGAGAGCACAGGGATCTTCCCATGACCTCTGTAGTTCCAAAGTGAGAAAAAGGAGCGTGTGCAAATCAGGTCAAGGAACAGAAAGAGTGTGTGTGTCGAGCCAAAGGAGAAGCCATGGAGAAAATGAGAGGGGAGAATGGCTGGAACTTTAGTCAGAACATGAAGGGATGCTAAACCAAAATTGGTAGACATACAGGCCTGTAATGAGAGGGGTAAGTTGGTGTTCTTCCTGGATTTTAATGATTGACATTGACTTTTTCTTGACCCTGCTGCCCAGAACAGATATCTTAAGGGAGACCTGAATGAGGCAAGCTTCTGAGAGGATAGTAATGAGCTTTTTCTATTCTGGCCCCCAAGGACATTGATACAATGGGGTCTTTATTCGAGCATTGCAAGATAGATGGCACTGAGGGAGGGCCAGCTCCTCCCAAGACACTCCATTTAAATAGATTAGAATGACTCCTCTTTCTCTTTTACACCCACGTAATGAGGGTCGATAAGTGAAACGGAGAGGAGGGGAGAAGACAAGAGAGTTCTTCGACTTCTAAGCTATTAGCATAGATTTCGGTGGAAAAGGATAACATTAGTAATGACATTTATTTAAACCAAGCAGTTATCACACTTGACATGCTGTATAGGCTACCCATAATAACCCCATAATAAAAAGTTATACCGATCAGGCATAGCACTAAATAACCTTATGACCACCTCCTTTTCTCTACACTCATTGTCCATTTTCTTAGTTCCACTTACCATATAGCTGCACTTT
>JAOVVH010000042.1:4964524-4974870 GCA_028566435.1 Scorpiodoras heckelii
GGCACATCTCCTCTCCTCTCCTGTGTGTCGGTGTGTGTATATTTAGATGGGTCCAGACTGCTGAATGGGCATGAGGCAGAAGATCCACAAACACACCACTAGGTCATTGTGCTGGCATTCAGCTTTATAATAACAGAGCTGCTGAAAAGAACAGTAAAGAAAAGCAAGCACAAAGCACTGGTGACCGGCCTGTTTCTCTGGAGAAGAAGTTTGGTTCCTGGCACAAACCGCTGCGAATAACCTCCAGCAGCAAAGTTCACTTATTTAAGGCTCTGCAAGAAACAGTGCCACCCAAAGTGAAGCACGTTCTCGCTTTAAATGATTTCGATTTAGTCCCCATAATAAACTTTCACAAATCTGAAATTTATCCACGTTTTCATTTTGAGATTCCTATCCATCCTTATAGAGCTACAGCCACCCTTTTACAGGTGTAGTCGAAGCTCCGCCAACATATATCTCTGGAAAGTGTGTATTGGTTGTATAGTTGTCTCATTATTCTAGCTGAGATACTGCTATATCTCAGCTGCCGTGGTGCACTTTGGGGATGTAATCAATGAGGTTTTATTGTAACATCGTAGTATGAAAGTCAAAGCTGGACAGTTCAAGCGTATCTTCAAGCGTGTCTGCGCTATTAGTTTTTTTTTTTTTTACTTATTCATAATTCAGAACGGTTTCGACTAGGCGGGTTAATTAGACGAATTGATTTTCAGAATGATGCAGTCATTTCAGGATAAGGAATATGAAGCTATGTGGAGGCACAAATCTGAGCAAAAGTACAGTGTAGTGCAGAACGCTCCTGCTTACTGCATACAGTCACTTTGCAGTTAAACATATTACAAGATTTTAAGTAAAGTTTAATGTCCAATGCGAAGACGGAACACTACATCCAATCAAGTAGCTCAGCATAAGTTATGTTACATTACATGAGGTTAGCTACCAGTTAGGGTTCAGGTTTTTCTTTTCCCAGTGGGTTAGCTGATCCGTCAGTACATACATTTGATTTGTAGTCATTAACACTGTAGTGGCCCATATTAGGGATTTTATTTGCATAACAGCGTTCAAAATGCCTGTTGAAGATTTACATATGTGATTTCGCTTTTCAGTTAGACGGGAAACTAGGCGAGACGATAAACTCGAAGCCGTTTCTTGGACAGGAAGCAGCACAGCGATATGATCTGGTGTGGACGAGTGGATGATGAAAGACTCCTCTCTCATCCTCTGTGTCTTTGATATCAGGCTATGGCCCATTTGTTCTTTCAGTGGCTGCTTGACCTTTGGCTTTGCTATGCTTTGAAATGCCTGGGTAGGGTTTTTGTCGGGATTTATGTGGAGTGTGTACACAAGTGTGCTTGACGCTGTACACAAGGTTTTTGTCTTTGTCTGTATATGACTGAGTACATCTGTATATGACAACCTCATGGCTGACGATGCTGTAATTGAGACCTGTGTTAAACCGTTCAGTTTAGTAGATGCAGGTACTTTTTCTAACTGGGTTATGAGACAGTTTTAGGTTACAGTTAATGCCATTAATCCTTCCACATTACTTAAAAATGAGGTCATGTAGCTTAGTGATATTATTTGTGCTAAATAAGGTAAGATTTGGGAATGAATTGACCAACAAATAACTCTTTATATGAGATTTTAATTTCTTTGTTAGCTTCATGTACAAACCCCATTTCAAGAAAAGTTGGGACACTTTCTAAAACTGCAATTAAATCTGAAAACTGTAGTTTGTTAATTCACTTGAACTTTTACTTAACAGTCAGAAGGACAAAGAAAAGGTTTTCGATGATTAACAAACAAATGTAGATATTGATGCATGCAAAACACTCAAGAAAAGTTGGGACAGAGGCAAAATAAGCCTGAAAAGGTTATACAGGTAACAGTTTGCTGGAAGGTTCCACAATAATCAGTTTAACTGGTAACAGGCGAGGTCATCAAGATTGAGTGTAAACGGAGCATCCACCAAAGGCTTAGTCTTTGTAATGTCGTGGTTCACCCCTTTGTGCCAAACTTCATGAGAGAATATCATGAAAAGATTCAGGGAGTCGGGGGACATCTTGGTGCGTGAAGGACAAGGGCGGAAACAGCCGCTGAATGTGCGTGACCATCGAGCTCTCAGGTGGTACTGTTTGAGAAACCGTCATGCTACAATCATGGACATAGTGACATGGTCTTGGGAGCACTTATTATGCAGCTGGAACTGTGGTATGCAAAGAAGAAGCCATATAAACATAGCACAAAAAGTAAGGAAATGTGTGTTTGGTAGATTATTTCTTTGTTGTAACAATGCTTCTCGGCGATAAATGGTATATCGTTGGAAAGCCTGTTCATTTCCCTTTTAAATGGTGCTACATTTGTAAGGAACATGCATTTGTGGGATGAGCAGTAGAGCTGAGTATGTGGGTCGCACCCCTGAAAAATTTGCCAAATCCTCTCCGCCATTGCCAAACAGCTTATTCCGCCATTGACTCGTTTGGTGTTTGATGGACTGGATGATTGAAGTTTGAAGATACAAGACATTTTGGCAATTTAACAATTTATTCATTTAACAAACAGGAGCCTCAGTAGCGTGTGGAAGAACCATACACAGCCACAACAGCCTGGGACCTCCTCCTCCTCATGCTGGTCACCAGCCTGGCCACACACTGCTGTGGGATGGGATCTCATTTTTCAACCAGCATTTGTTGCAAGTCAGAAGCTCAAAACAAAACAAGTGTCAATAGGAACAGCAAAATAAGCTGTTTGGCAATGGCAGAGAGGATTTGGCAAATTTTTCATGTGCGCAACCCACATACTCGGATCTACTGCTCATCCCACAAATGCATGTTCCTTACAAATGTGGCAGGCTTTCCAGCGGTATAGGATTTATTTAAGAAGCATCGTTACAACAAAGAAATAATCTACCAAACACACATTTCCTTACTTTTTGTGCTATGTATATTAATTTTGCGCAGAAACACCAGCGAGTTCTCTGGGCCCGAAGTCATCTGAGATTTACTGAAAAACAATGGAAACGTATTCTGTGGTCAGATGAGTCCACGTTTCAGTTTTGGACGTCAGATTCTATGTGCCAAAGATGAGAAAGACTATCCAGACTGTCCTTTTGCCTGTTAAATAAAGGTTCCAGCGAATTAACAAATTAGCAGTTTCACTTTTTTATTGCATTTTCAGAAAGTGTCCCAACTTTTTTGGAAATGGGGTTTGTAGGGCCAGTGCAAAAAAAAAAAAAAAGATGCAAACCACTAGACTCCAAGCATGTCATGTATTATTGAGTACATCTGTGGAAAATTGTGTAAATAGTGTTTTTCACAGAGCCATTTCTTTTCTGTTTCCTTTGAGTCGGTTTCACAGTTGAGGCAGGACTTGAGAACGTGTAGTATGTGAACCGTAGTCCAGTCGTGTGTCTTCAGCACACAGGAAAGTGCCTGTACTTTTTATGTTCTGTGCCAAGTGAAACCCTAAGAAGGAGGAGGATGTGGTTTGCACTGATTGCAGAACAGTTCTTAGCATTCACACCCCAATGCTCACTGGAGCCTAAATCAGCCCTCTATTTCCTGCCCCCATTATTGGTAAGACTGTGTGTTGAACTGTTGATTCTGAGTTGATTCATTTTCTGTAGCAGCATGTCTGACAGTAGCACACAACGTAACACTGAATGGTGCGAAAAACAAAAAACATCAGTTCTCTAGCGGAAATGACTTGCTGATGAGAGAGTTCATGAGATCAGAGGAGGATAAACAAACTATTGTTAGCATCTCAGAATGTACAAGTAAAATAAAATATTAAATGAAATATTATGTATGTCTAAGCTGCTGATGCAATATTGTTTAGATAAAGAGATTTGTCATCATTTACATTATGGTGTCTGAAACAGGAAATAATCATTCTGTCAAAAAGAAAATACGCCATTATTAGAAGTATTATTAGAATATTATTTGATTAGTCTATAAAAGTAATTGACTTGCATCAGTAATTGCTGATTAATTTATGAGCTGTTAATTATATTATCTCTAAACTACCAGATGATCTCTGTTCTCTTTCAGGGAATGACACACAAATATGGCAGAAAGGTTACATTATGATGCCTGAAGATATCTTTACAGTAGATAATATTTAATAAATGATTTAGTGTTTACTGAGGTGAAATTTCCAAAGCAGTCTAATCTGATCAGTTATTTTAAGTACCAGTGGTGGTGTTAAAGCACAGACACCTGATGAATACTCGGAAAAGTGTACCGTGATGGTAATATGTTGCTTTATTGATAATATCATTGCAACACCCAGTCAATCATCAGACCAGTATTGTGAAAGATCAAAAATCTAGATAACAGTGAGTGACTGAGGAAGTGCTAGAAAAAATATTTATATTCCAACATTTCAGTCTCTATGACAGCAGAATAAATACAGTTTCGATGGCTGAGAAATGAATCATGTTACGCAAGCCACATCAAGACATAACCAGTGAACGCTAAACAGTTTCACAGTTGTGGAATCCAGCTTTAATGATTCATGTAGCGAGAATCCAAACACACTGGAGTCATTCTATTGTATCGTGTCTATTCTCTGGACGCCGCCCTGTTTTGTTTGTTTTTTACCCCCTCCTCGCCCTGTCATACCTTTGTCTTGTTCCATTTCTAATCGGTGTCTTTATAGCCGTAGGCCAGGTTCGAGTCATTGGTGGTGTATGTGCTGAATGTTATTCAGGGGGAAGTTAGATAGATGTGTTTGTCATGGTGTTACCACGACAATGCCGTGGCTTTAGCATGCTATTCTCTCAGTACCTAGGGCGTGGGTTCATAAGGCACAATTGCCTAAAGCCATCATTTCAGGGAGTGGAGCTGTTGGGTGATGTCGGATTGGAGTTGGAGTTGGTGTTGGTGTTGGCGTCGGTGTAGTGTGGTGTGTAATCAGGTCAATAGTGTTGTCTGGGGCGTGAGTCGCTTTTGCTTAGATGTTACTTTAGCAACGTCTGTGTAGGTGCAAAGTTTGTGAAAAATGTTGCAGTCACAAGATAATTAAATAAAATGTAATATAGAAGGGATACTCCTGAAATTCCTTGCTTACAAAGGAAGTAACGTAACTGAATGGTGATTAGTACATTGCTATAAATAAGACAGTTTCACAACAGGCGCAGACTGATCAGACTCAACTTCTGTTTTTACACTTGAAATAGAAACGTAATTTCTCTTCTGTCCTGTTTTTGCTCATTCTGACATGAGCCTGTGCACACTGCAGCCTCATGTTCCTGTTCTTGTTTGACCATAGTGGAACATGTAGTCTTCTGTTGTTGTAGTCCATCCACCTCAAGGTTTAATGTGTTAAATTGTATGTACTGAGATACTTTTTCTGCTCACCAAGATTGTAAAGAGTGGTTATTTGACTTCCAGTCTGATCCACGATGGATGAAAGCTTCGACATCAGAGATTGCTTCCAGAAATTGTGTGTGTGTGTGTGTATGTGTGTGTATATATGCCCCTTCCCAGTTTCTTCTACTTTTGTTAATTTGTCACATTTAAATGTTTCAGATCATCGAACTAATTTTAATATAAGATAAAGACAATATAAGTAAACACACAATGCAGCCTTTAAATGAACATTTCATTATATATTTAAGTTAAAGATTTATTCAAAACCTATATCACCCATTTGAAAAAGTAATTACCCCCAACTTAATAGCTGGTTGTGTTTCCCTCAGCAGAAACAACTACAATCAAACTCTTGTGCTGATTGTTTTAATTCGGCTACGTTGGAGGGTTTTCAAGTATGAAGTGCTCATTTAAGGTCTCACCACAGCATCTCAATGGGATACAAGTGAGGACTTTGACTCGGCCACTCCAAAACCTTCATTTTGTTTCTTCTGAGCCATTCAGAGATGGAGTTGCTTGTGTACTTCAGATCATTGTCCTGCTCTAGAACCCAACTGAACTTGAGCTTTATGTCACAAACTGACTGGTGGACATTCTCCTTCAGGATTTTCTGATAGACAACAGAATTCATGGTTCCATCAATTATGACAAGTCGTCCAGGTCCAGAGCCTAGAGCCTTTTTTTCAAATGTGAGACGAGCCATTGTGTTCTGTAGGTCAGCAGTGTTTTGTGCCTTGGAGCTCTCCCATGGATGCCATTTTTGCCCCGTGTCATTCTCATTGTGGAGTCATGTACAACGACTGTAACTGAGTTAAGTGAGGCCTGCAGGTCTTTAGATGTTCCTCTGGGTTCTTTTGTGACCTCCTGGATGAATTGTCAGTGCGCACTTCGAGAAATTTCAGTATTCCGGCCACTCCTGGAAAGGTTCACCACTGTTCCAGGTTTTCTCCATTTGTGGATAATGGCTCTCACTGTGGTTCTCTGGAGTCCCAGAGCCTTAGCAATGGCTTTGTAACCCTTTCCAGACTGGTAGATTTCAGTGACTTTTTTTTTGCACCTGTACTTCAATCTCTTTAGAACGTGGCATCATGTGCTGCTTTTTGAGACCTTCTAGCCTGCTAGACATTGCAGACAGCTTCTATTTAAGTGATCTTTAGACTCAGCAGGTCTCGCAGTAATCATGCCACAGTGTGGCTACTGATATTAAACCCAATAGTCTATTCAGTTTGGTTAACAGTTTGATTTGGTAGCTAAGGTGGCAATTACTTTTTGACATGGGTGATACAGGTTTTCAATAAACTCTGAACTTCAGTAAAGGAGCGATCATTTAAAAGCTGTATTTTGTCTTCACTCAGTTGTCTTAATCTTATATTAAATTTAGCTTAATGATCTGAAATATTTAAATGTGACAAATTAACAAAAGTAGAAGAGAGATAGATAGATAGATAGATAGATAGATAGATAGATAGATAGATAGGTAGATAGATAGATAGATATAGATACTGTAGCATAGTTTATGACTGTATCTATGTTATACTGTCCTGCCACCCACCTCTAATTGTGAAAAGTGGTCTGATGTTTGCTAAGCTTAACCAGATGTTTCAGTGTTACAGGAGACCTCTGCTGTTCTGGATCTGTGTTCCAGAAATATTGTCAGGAGCCCATCTGCAGTTGTAATCATGTCTTATTGTCTGGTATGGCTACATACACGCATACAAAACCCGTGGAATGTAGTTTTAATATTAGCTCAAGCTTCATTTTATAGTGTAACACGACACAATTTACGCATGACCTAATGTCCTTTCTGACTCATCATATTGTTGTGATAACATCCTGACAAAATCCTAAAATGCATTTTAAAATGCATGTGTGAAATTCTCAAAAAAAAAAAAAAAGGGTTCATTTCAGCACATTCTAGTTCATCTTGGCTTGTATATTTGCAGAGCAACAGTTTCCTCTATGACTTTATGACTTTTCCTTCAGTGTTTACTGCAGAGCCAGGGTTGGATCGTGTTCTTTAACCAGAGGAGCGTTGGCGAAAGCAGGCTTCAGCCAGTATTCACTTGTGGTGCCAAACATTTTACTGAGCCTCTATTACAAACACGCTCTGTTCGAGACGATAGCCTTAGGATGGGGTGTGGAGTGAAGTAAGACTCCTCACAATTAGTCGAACTTTCATACTGAACGTCCATAAAACATGCTAGCGTGAGTGAGCATTAAACGAGGCTAACGTTTCACCAGGTTTCGTTCACTCCTTGACTTTTTCAGCGAAATCCTGTGACCTTCTCAGGTTCAACAGCAGCTCCGAGTGACTGCTAATGTGCTCTTCAGATAGCATCTCTAAAATCTTTCACTCTTACATGCAGTCATGGGTTTCATTTCCGTCTTTTACAGGACGCAGCGCCTTGGGCTCACAAAATTTCGGTGAGGTTTAGTCTCTCGAACATTAGCAATCATCAATCACATATTTATTCCGAGTGCCACTTCAAAGGGCGACTCATTCTGGGTGAACTGAAGTAGTTTTGTCTTAAATTATGGGCCTTTAGGCGTTGTCTGGGAGCTTGACCTCTTTCGTGGTTTTGATTCGTTTTTTGATGACTGGCTCACAGCACTGACTCATTCAGTTCCGTGCCATCCCTTCATAACGTGCTCCCCCGTAAAAAGTATTTAATGCTAATGCCACACACACACACACACACACACACACACACACACACACACACACATCTGATTTGAACTGGAAGAATTTGGGTGTATGCTTCCATTATTCACCCTTTAGTACATCTTGAAGGCATTCGTCCTTCTTGCCAACTTTCACCAAGGTGATACCAGGAGGGAGAGGTGAAACATTGTGGACATAGTTTGACCGTTCTGAGCCAGCATTTCCAGTTCTAGGTGTAAGTTTGTATTGTGTAAGATTAGATGGAATCTGAAAGATTATATGCCCAGGTAATCACCTGGAATGTGAACCAAAATAAAAACAGACTATTCAGTGAAGTCTGGCAATTCAGTTTGTGGCTACAAGTCGGCTCCGGTTTCTAATTTCACATATGTTGTTGCCTTCCATATCACCAACCATTTTCAGGCTTTTCCTAACCAGCCCTATTGTTATTGTTTTGATGTGTTACAGTAGGTCCTTAAACATCTGTTATCTGGTTACAGGTTGGCCTCTTTTGAATTGTGTAGCTCTGCTCAAGTTTCTTTTTCTCTCGCTGTCAAGTGACTGAAAGTCTAAACATGGAAAAGGTCTAGACTCCACTAAACCTTTCATTTATTTGTGTGGTGCAAATACTTTCACTGACTGTCAGCACAGCAGCGTCTATTTTCAGTTCTTGTTCTCGCTCTGTTCTTTATAGTGAATTGGAAGCCTAAACTTGTACTACAACAGGGCTGGGCAAGTCAGTAGGCCAGGCACCTGGGACAAGTCTGGGTTAGTTGAACAGGTAGGTTCTCCAGCCAAGTCAATTCAAACTGGATGGCAGTAGACAGTATTCAGTCAGGAGACTGGTAGATCAAGTGCACAGAAGCTGAGATACTTGCCTGGTGGGCTCCAATTATTTTTGCCCAGATTATGCAAACAGCACACACATTTATGGCAATTTCCAAGTGTCTGAGTCCTTCAGATTCATCATCACTGCAGTGATTGTGTAGTGGTTTGTTCAATCAGGCTCAGCCTTCTCAGGCACTTGAGAGGGGAATCAGGTTTCCAACATGTTCCTAAGGATGGGAGTCGAATCCCACCAGAGTATTTGGTCTAATTGAGATTTTAAATGAAAGTATGGCTGGCTAGGTCTCATGTAAATACACAATGCTAAGCAACAATGTGGACCATGTGGGGTCTCTTGGTCACAGTAATTAAAAAGCTCTAACAAGGGGAAAGCTTGTTAAGGGGCTAATTGTCTAAGAGCAGTAATCATGTGGTGGGTCCATACGTTCAAGAATGAAACAGTACTGCAGCCTCATGTAAGTGTATTGGGTACAAGAGGTTTTCGACATGCTTTCCTGTCTCCTTCTCATGATATTTCAGTATTCAGCAGGATACTTTGTTTGTTTGTGTGCACAAAATTCCTTAGATTCCTTTCTTAATTATTCGTGCAGTTATATAACACGCTGCGCCATTGTTCAGAAGCAGATCACATAAGGTGATGATCGTGAACTGGAAATCGTGACTTGGAGTGCTAGTGCTTTTTTGTCCAGTTTACTACTAATATAACTGCACAGCTAACATTTTCTTAAGCACGATGTGCACTTTCACACTGTCTGCGTTCGAAGCGTTACTTCTAAGAGTCACGCTCAATCTGCTTCCATCACCTTTTCATAACCTCTGAAGGTACGAACATGTTGACGGTGGTTCAGGCTCTTTACAAGCATGTCTGGATGTGAAAAGATGAAGAAAGATGTCTGACAGATGCTAACATGTCTTCACAGAATGTCACGGTCTTGTTTAACTTTAAGGCTGGTCTAAGATGAAATGACATTGCTGCGGTGATTTCAATCATTAATGAATAAATCGGTCCATTGACGGTCTGCTGCAGCAAATCTAACAAACCGAATCCAAGTTTAATAAGCAGAAGACAACATTTTGGCATTTGATGAAATGAACTCGCGCACTAACTCTCTGTCCTTAGTGTAAAAATGTAGGTGCAGAAGGTGGGGCAAGAATTTAAGAATGAACTGAAAATGCTTGCCTTCTTCTTGTTGAAGCTACGGTGTGTGATTTTGGAGAAACCAGCACGAGTAAGCTCGACAAAGCTTTTGATTAACTTTTTTTGATTGCTCTTGATATGTAAAGCGTGTTTAAAAACTAAAATTAAAAATGCTTCTGGAAAACATTGCATACCCTACCTTTAAGTTCTTTGAGGAAATAGGCATTGGTGTTGTGGGTGGGTTCACACACTGGATATATAGGGGTTAGACAATGAAACTGAAACACCTGGTTTTAGACCACAATAATTTATTAGTATGGTGTAGGGCCTC
>JAOVVH010000042.1:4974970-4985520 GCA_028566435.1 Scorpiodoras heckelii
TGGTCCAATTTAGCCATGAAACCTCCCACACTAAAATGACAGGTGTTTCAGTTTCATTGTCTAACCCCTGTAGTTCACTAATGCCCCCTTCGCAGTGGGGTTTCCATTGTTGCACTGCACTGCAATTGAAAAAAATAAAATAAATAAATTGGACCGGCTCCAATAGGCAGCAGAACTTTGGGTTCTGGGTCATTGTCCACTAACTTGGAAGACAGCTGAAACAACCACAGTGATTACACTTACGTGACATCATCATTGATGATGTTCTCACACCAGGCAGTGTGTTTACGCCATTATCCAACATGGCAGTTCCAACATGGATTCACTGTTCCTTTGTGCGATTGGCCATTTAATTAACAAACTCTCATTAGATTTGATCAAATCAGTGCTGTATCTTCTTCTCAATGTTCAAACACCAGTATGCATAACCAAGCAGAAATTAATATCGCTAGCCGTATCCACCTGTATTTTTTGTCCTGTTGTTGCCAGGCTTTAGGAAGAATCAAAAACAACACACAGTCCTTACTGGATTTTGAGTTGGTCATGGAATATGAGCTCATTTAATACCATTTTGACTTTCCATACTGAGTACTTTGAGGTACAGTGTTTAAATCCATTGATGTTTTTGAGACAACACATCTTCCCAGTTGTTGACAGCTTGTTTTCCCATGAGTCCTCTAAAGTTGTCTCTATAAACATGGGAATTGTTTGTGAAAGGAAATATTTTTATGTTTCAAAATGGACCCTAATTGCAACTCTAAACGTTTTTTTCTAAATTTATGTTGGATTAAATGCCAATTAACCTTCAAAAACTTTTCAGAAAGTCTTTATTCTGTTCTTTCCATTTGGTACGATTAATCACATTCATTTACCTACCTACTGTGTCAGAGGATGACGCATCAGCCTTGAATGCATCATTTACTGCACACGCAGTTCAATCAGTGCCATCTGGGAAAGCCCCAGGCTTAGACTGATATCCTCTGGAGCTCTACAGAAAGCCCTTATCTGATCTGTTGCCGAACATTTTCTTGGATGTTTCCCCTTTTATACACCTGAAATGAGAGAATTCAACCCATCAAGCCAGTCTAATCAACTCTTCGTTCCTGCTTTTAATGAAACCAGATTGTTATGACTTTATGAAATGCAGGGACGTTTGAGATAATGCCGTGCAGACATTAAAAGTAGACGTCAGTAGAAATTCAATGCCAAAAAGGCTTTTGGTAGCACTGGCTGGCATTTCCTGTTTTTTGAATCCGAGTTCCACTTTTATTAGACCTATTAAACTACTTTAAGCTAGTGGCTTCGGTTACGACGACTAATCAGGCATCCAAAAATTTCCTGCTGGCACGGAGGGTTGCGTTCTCATCAGTGTCTTGTTTTCATTACACTGATTAAGTCTCTGTCTAATGGACAGGGTGTTTCAGGTGTTACTACTATACGGGACCTCAGTCTTACTTTTTTCCTGTATGTGATACCCAGTTTGGTTTGACCGTATATTCGTATACTTTTTTATTTGTTGAAATGTGTCACTTAAAATGACTGGGGTTGAAAAAGAATTTCCAATGTGTTGGACTAAAGGCTAAAAATGCAGAACATTTAGTTTAACTGGAACCTGTTGCAATATACCACATTTGTAATGATCATGAGGAATAGTGTCGTTCCCTCATTCCAACATGTTCAAACAATGGCAAGTGTTGACTTCAGTATTACCAGATATGATTTAGGGGCTCTTTCACAAATTCCCCTTTATTAAAAAACGGCCTTGGACTGTCGTTTGTAATTTGTCACAAGGTTTTAACCTGTTAAATGAAGCATCCAAGCTTGTAGATCTGTTTCAAAGGCGAGTCCCTTGTACTGTTTGTGGAAAGGGATCCAGCACCTCTGGAACTATTATTATAATGTTCAAATATCTTAAAACTCTTTGAAACTCTTTGAAGGATCAGTCATTCCATGATGTTTCCACGATGACCAATTGGTAACTAGTAATCACGGCATACTCACGTTATTAGTCACATGTGCGCTTTCATCATACATATGGCGAAAAAAGGCAGCTGACTCTGTTGTCATTTTAGCACAAGATGCTCAAAAAGCAAAGGAGGCGTCAGTTCTGTTTGCTTAATCATTTCAACCCTGTGCTGTCTGTAAAAGAGACCAGGAATACACTGACGAGCAATAACAAATCACCAATTTCAAGAGAACGCTGTAAACTATATGAGTGCATGATTACTTTATTGGATAAAGAATATCTCTCTTTTTTTTTTTTTATTGATCTTGATATTCATGATAATATATTCATGTGATGGTGATTAAATTGCATAATGTTCACTTGCCTCCCATAGTACCTACATAATATTGTGTATCCACGTGTACTGTACAGTATATGACAGCATTCAAGAGCTGATGGATCGGCGCTGTCATGGTTTTCCGGTGCCTGATGTTTTACAAATTAAGTTATTTAAGTTACGTTAATTAACCATCGACAGGTAAAATGGGAGAATACATTTCAGTACAGCTGTAGTCAGCGTCTCGTCTTTAAGGTAATAAAAATCAAACACCATGCTGTTTGTATGGAGATTGCTCCTTTTTGTAAGGTGCCTGTACTGCCATGTAAAGAACCCATAGAGGTTAAACATGGTGTTAAAAACTCTAAATAAAGAAATAAATATTAGTGCTGTCACACGATTAATTTTTTTAATCGTGTTAATCGCGTGATTCATTTTTTTAATTGCGCATTAATTGCGGTTTTAACGCACATTGTGATTTGTGTTGTGCATGCAGGTTGGCATCGTAGGCCCAGTGAAAATGTTGTTGCCTTTTATCACTGGTCTGTTTTAAGAGAATCAACTGTTGAATGTTGCCTCATTATTCACTTGACTTTATTTGATGAAAGTGAAATACTAAAGATGATTGACATCTTTTCATTTTTTAAAATAAAAAAGTTTTTGTCTTTCGTTCATCTGATATACTGATTAGAGTTGGAGTTTAATTAAAGGCATCGATTTTCCAATTAGAGTAATGCGGCACGTCACAACCGAAACATACATTAAAAAGTTAAAATACATCACCCACAGCTTATAGACGTTTCATCACATTTATTTCAAAAGTGCCTACAGCATATAAAATGAGTCTCAACAGCATTGTTTATCATGCTAAATACAGCCGAGTGCTGTCTTGTAGAACACAACCGATCAGCTGTCCGCTGTTGATGACGTTGCAGGCCTTTCAAATAGAGCCGTTTTAGTAACCGAGTTCCCTATGAAGTGCGCTTGGGATTCTGTATCCTGTAGGGAGCAGGGATACAGATTAGGGTCACTTGCGATTGGATTGTGGCCTAAAATGAGTAACGTAACGGTCAATTATGTGATCACTGACGGCGCTGCTAGTTTGCGTAATTTAACAAATTTTTAATCTGCGTTGATTTTTTTTGTGGCGTTAAATTTTTTTAATCGCGATTAAATCTTTAACACGTTCGTTAACGTGTTAATTTGAAGCACTAATATATATACTTAGCTTGTTGTGCATGGTTATTTGACAGAACATTCAACCACTTTTGGTTTTATTAGTATTTCTCTGTGGTTTTTGCTTCCAGAATTTGATGCTGAATTAGAGATAAGTTGACTGAATCAAGGAAATGCTTAATAAGTTAAAGGCATTTTATCAGTGTTTTCCAGTCAAGGAATACAGGAACATTATTTCATGAAGAAACACTCAAAACCTTCAGTCCAAACAAATAGAACTGAAGATAACCCTTTAAATGTGTGGCTGTTACAGATGACTTTTGTATGTTTGATACTTGATTTAAGGTGTAACTTTAGGTTTTAGAGATAATCTGTGGCTTGTTGACACCAGTAGTTGAGTAGGTTATCAGCAGTGGTTTGACCTCGTTGGAAGGGTTCGCGAGTGTCATGTCGAGTATGCAATAGCCGTTGGCTATACATTAGCATAGCAGTCAGACCTTTTCAGATTCAACCGTTGGTAAGAGCAAGAGTTAAGTTTTTGTTTGTAATCGAAGTTGTCATGTCTGTTTAAAAAGCATTGACGTAACAGGGTTAACCGGGCTGACATTAATACATCGTATCCGGCTCTTTATAATTACTGACTCGCACATCCAACAGATTCTGGAAGTCTTTTTTTTTCCCTCTGTAAAGTGAGTTGTGCCTGGTTGAAAGGCTGCTATTTAGCTTTCGCACGGAATGCTTCGAGTGGGTTGTGGTGGAAGCGTTGGACGTGCGCAGTGGAAATGATGAAGGAAAAACAACAAAAACATAGCAGCACATGGTAGTTTCTTTTTAGAAACACTCATTTGTAATTGTGCCTTTGTCACAGAAGTCATGTTGGATTATTATTCAGCAGAGACTTGAATAACGTAAGTAACGTTAAGATGTCGGACTGAGGGCTGAAGCTTTGAACCGCATTCACATTTAAGGTTGTCAGTCTGGCATTAATGTCATGGACAATTTTGCATTACAGTATATGAGGTTAGAAATCAGGAACAGCTATAGGCTTCTTCACGTTATGTTGCGTGATTTTGAATGATTGTTTTAATGCTGAGAAAATGAATCGTGCCTCGCTGACTGTATTGATGTACAGGATGTGAAATCACTCTCCAGAGGTGCCGACATCTGTGGTTTAGCTGTATTTTGATCCCTTGCTGCAGCAATGCAGGAGGCGCCTGAAATCTAAACATTGCTGCGGCTTTTTTTTTTAAAGAAATGGACTAAACATAAACAAAATTCACCTGACTGAAAAGCTATTTCACTAAAGATGAAAAGGATGAGTGTATCCTCATAGGTGAATTTTTAACTGTGAATAAAATAAATGAGCCTAAAAACCAAAATAAGGCTCTTTGGTGTTTTTGGTCAGTCAAAAAACAATGGAGAACCTGTTTGTTATTAAGTAGTGGTCACACCAAATTTTTTGCCTCGCTGTTTTCTTAACGTTGTTGGCACACAGGAAAAAAAAAAACTCATCTGCTGACATGCACTAGTGTTTTTGTGGTAAATTTGGGGGCTAGGATTTTTTTTTTTGTCAGCAATGTTCTTACCACTGTCATGTTCTGTCCCAGTCTGGACTATTAGATTTCTATTGATTGTTGCTGGATTGAGCTTGGTCGAGTATGAGAAAGATGTTCCAGTTCCTGTTCAGTTCTCTTCCCACACTTTCTGCAGCCATTTATTTCCCTCACTGATTTGGCTCATCTTCAACACTACGTAAGTTAGTGATGGTTACACTGCGGATAAGACCCCATTGTGACTCAAAGCAGGACCACCCTGACTGATGGTTTGGCTTTTTTGCAAGTTGGGAGGTTCTGTGTCAGAGATGAGTAACATTTTAAATGAAGCAAGATTAAGAACACTTGTGCACCTCGGCACTTGTGATTCACTTTCCGCTCTTGTGGAGCCTTTGGCTGGTGTAGCTTCAGAGTCCTGTTCTCAGATGAACAGTGGAACCAGATCAGAAGTAGGTCTTCTGCTGTTGTAGCTCATCTGTCTCTAGGTTTGCCATAATCTGTGATGCTTTTCTGCTCACCATGGTTGTAAAGAGTGGTTATCTGAGTTACTGTAGATGTTCTGCTGGAATCAGTCATTCTCTGCTTATTCTGGGGTTCTTGTGTAAACTCTAGAGCTGTGGTGTCTAACCCTGTTCCTGGAGAACTACATCCATGAAGGCTTTAGCTCCAGCCTAAACACTTACAGCGATGATCAGATGGTCAGATGGGCAAGTCTTCAGGAACGTAGCTCTCCAGGAGCAGACCATTGCTCTAGAGACTGTGTTTGAAAATCTCAAGATAACAGCAGTTTCTGAAATACCAACCTGTGCCAAGTCACTGAGAACACACCCCCTCCCCTCAAATCTCCTCGTTCTGATGTTTGATATGAACATTAATTGTGGCTCTCATCATTGTCATTAACTGAAGCTCTTGTCATTGTTCCGTCTGTCTCATGTTTTGCCTCCAGAGCTCCATAAGGTGGTGCACAGCTTCCCTGCGGTCTCATCATGGCTTTCACAGTGAACCTGACTGGCCCATCTCCCTGGGGCTTCAGAATATCCGGTGGACGGGACTTCAAGAAGGCCATCACAGTCTCTAAGGTAATGTTCTCACCTGTTAATCCTAAAGCAAGTTCATGAAATAATAGCCAAACTCTCAGGATCATTTCCTGTCTGTCTAGCAGACTGGCTGTAAAGGAAGCTCCTTGATTACAGAAAGAGGAAAAAGCCTTTCTAATGGTCAAGCTATTGTTTTGCTACAAGATGTATATTTCCAATGCTCTATTGTAAAGTGGGTTTCTAGGAGGAGAGGACGTGAGTTGAGAATTTTCTATAAACAGGCTGCATGACTGCGAATACGGATATCCTGGTTTTGCCACACGACTGTTAGCTTTACTGTACCGAGGAAACAATGTCTCGTGGAAAACTAAGACCTGGGTAGAAGCTGGCACAACTGTAGCTCAACTGCCGTTTTTACCCTTTGTGTATTTTATAAAGAATGTCATATGCTCTAAGAGGTCGCCATATCAATGGGTTTGTAATCCATGCTGGAAAATTCACGCTGAAGATGAATGAAAGGACAAATGAATGTTGCAAATCATTGCAAATAACTAATAGTAGAAACATCAAAGTAATTAAATGGTTATCCACTTGATCCTTCATGTATTATGCATTAATGTGGTTATACATACACTATATTATTTTCCTGAGCGCCAGTGTTATGTAATACGGATGGCGGGTTTGATCAGCTACAGATTGAGATCAGATTCCTTCTGGACGATGAACAAAGTCGGACCGGTGCAAAATATGGAAGCCAGGTTTTGCCACGGGCTTTAGTGAGAACGGTTTTAAACTTCATCAGGATGGACAATTTAAACAAAAATCAACGTAAGGTGTTTTAGTAAGGCAGAGCAGCTTCAGTGAGCCTTGGCAAATAATTTACATGTCTCGGAAACTGTACTGGAGGAATAAACACCTTTTTTATTGCCGTAGTCGGTTAAAAGAACTCGCTTTACGTAGGTTTTTACCTTACGCACTGGATCAGAGATTGATGTACGTATACGTTTTTATCATGTAGATGATTTTAGTCATTTGGTTAGTCAATCATGGAGTCATATTTCTGTTATCTGGGATTATTACGATTTGAAAGGAAGACAGAAATATTCTAAACACTTCAACAAGACGGCATTACAACTTAAGGTGATTTTGTCTTTAAGGGTTCTCTGTATAACCCACACCAAATTCTTTGACGCCAGCAAGCCAGTACTAGAATATGAGCAGTCCCATGGAAGCGGGAGCTGCATGATTCACATGGAGCGATGTCAGATTTGGTTGTAAATATTATAGAAGTGAAGCTGAGCATGTGATGTAGAACTGAACTGCATGGCTGCAGTAACCACATCTGTGCTTATGCACCTTTTCCCAAAGGCACCGCAGAGTGGAACCAGGAGCGTCAAGGGGTTGGCATGGGTACACTTCCGAGTTTCCTCCCACCCTTCCCTCCATCCAATGTGGCATTTCTTTAGCTTGCATACACTCCATGAGGCTATAAAGCGATTTCATCATCTCTCTTTCATTTTGCGTAGCTTATTTACATAGGGAAAGAAAGGGGTGCCTCTTTAGTCTGTGTGAAATGAAGCGTGGAATGATGAAACGAGACACGCTGTATTGTGGGTCTCTGTGGTGACCGTTAATTACCACCTGAGTGCCCGCTGACATGGCACCTTTACCCCCGTCTGCTCTCAGTGCACAAGGAGAAAAACAACTTTGCCCGGCATTTGGAGCACTCTGCCATTTTGTTCCCGGAGGCTTTTGGGTATACTGTGTATGCATGCGTGCGTGCGTTCGTGTGTGTGTGTGTGTGGTTTCCTCTTGTAATGGGGTTGAAACCCTTGTTGACTAGTGGAGTCTGACTGGCGCTCGAGTCTCAGCGGAGCAGCTTTTGTTGGGTTTGTTCTTAAGACGTCATTGTCTTGTTTGTTTCGCATAGTGTGTGCCTGTGTGTGTGTGTGCCTGCATCTCATTACATTCTGATCTTGTAGGACTTTTTTTTACTGTAATTAAAGCTTGTTATAGTTTTCTTGGGGATGCCCCAGGGGTTTGAACACACAACCTACACAACCTACTGTGTTACACTGCCTACATCAGAGGAGACCATGGCATCACACGTACGGTACAGGCTAGGATCTGGCAACCTTTGTGTGTTAACCCTTTTTACTAGCCTGGCTTTTATCCACAACAGGGCACTTTGTAAGAGGTAACAGTAAAAGCTTACAGCAGTAGGATAGTGTGTGAACATGCTGAATCAACATCAAGAGAACACAGAGTAAGGTTCAGATACCCGTGGCTGAGGGCTGTGGTCTGCCTGTAGCCGACAGGATCATTGCAGTTATTTGCAATGTATAACAAAGTACCTTAATTTACTTTAGATTTGCTAGAGATGTGTTCTTATTTTTTAATGCTGATTGCGAAAGAGAGAGAGTCTTTTTTTAAATGCAGACTTGCAGCACGGTCATAAAATACACTGGCAGAACTACAAACCTTGCTACACACCAAAGGCCATAGCCAAAGCAATCGGTTTCTTCATTTGCAAAGACGTGCACCCTGATAGTGTTGGAGAAAATCTTGGCTTCAGGCACAGTAGTTGCTCTGGACACCAGACACACAAATTGATGTGTGAACATTTTAAGGAAATGTGCATCCTCATGAGAAAATTGTTAACGTTGTTCCAATTCGTAGACAAAATTAGGACCGTGAAGAAATGTTGCTCCTTGTGGAGTCCAAACTATCATACATTAGAGCGTGAGAAATTTAATTTAAGTGAATATTATTGGATTGATGGTGATATTGGTGCTGAACCGAATCGTATTGGAACAGTAGTGAATTAAAATGCATCAAATCATTAATACCCATCAAGTTATGTGTGTCTGAAATATGGGGATCAACAGCCTGAATAATTTATCCACCTAAGTATGTTGGTTCTTCGTAACGGTCACGAGGTGCTGAGAATGGGGTAGTTACACTTACAGAATCATTCCCCAGAACATATCCAGTAATTTACCCAACAGGTTAACGAGCATGATCAAAATCAGCAGCTGACTGAGCCGCTTGTTTACAGGGCAAGCAATCTGTATGTCCTGAACTGCTGATTTATTTACTTTTGCCTTGTATGTTTCTGTCTTTTTCAGAAACAAGACTGATTTTTGTGTGGTTTATGTTTTGCGTGGTTTATGTTTCTCTTCAGGTGAACCCCGGCAGTAAAGCCGAGAAGGCCTGTCTTCAACCCGGTGACATAATCATGGAAATAAACGGAGAAAACACCAGTGACATGCTGAACGTAGAGGCGCAAAACAAAATCAAGAGCTCCAAAACACAACTGCAGCTGCAAGTGGAGAGGTAACACACTGCTGCAATATGCACTAAATGTGGACATGTTGCCAATAAATCTCGCACCTATCCAGGTCATAGCCATTATGTACTAGAGTTTGTCTTCAGTCTGATAGACAGTCGAACAGGCAGAGATTGAAAGTGTAGATGCAACTCTTAAGAAAGGAATGTGTTCAAAAATATGTTCTGTCTCTGGGTTCGTCCATCGCAGTCTTGTCTGCGCTCACTCGTTTTGCTTTCATCCTCTGTCTTTGCTTTTGTTCAGTCTTCCTTTAAATTTGCTCTAAAGCTGCTTTATAGTCCTCGGGTCATTTCCTTCCCTGCTTATTTGCATCAGTTATCTATTTTGTTCCATTATACAGCAATAGGATGATCTTGCATCATGAGCACTGTCGCCTAACAGCAAGAAGGTCCCAGGTTCAATTCCCGGGTGGAGCGGTCTGGGTCCTTTCTGTGTGGAGTCTGCATATCCTCCCCGTGTCTGCGTGGGTTTACTCCGGGGACTCCGGTTTCCTCCAACAGTCCAAAGACATGCATATTAGGTTAACTGGTGTCTCTAAAGTGCCCATAGTGTGTGTAGAAGTGTGTGTGTGTGTGTGTGTGTGTGTGTGTGTTTGTGCCCTACGATGGATTGGCGCCCTGTCTAGGGTTGATCCTGCCTTGTGCCCTATGCCGCCGGCTCTCCTGTGACCCTGAACAGGAATAAGCGGTTAAGATAATGAATGAATGAATGAATGAATGAATGCTATTTAAAATTTTGCAGCTTTAGTCTTAAGATTTAAAACAAAAACATGAGTCACTTTGCTGAACTCCACACTATACCGTTAACACTATGGACTACACACTTATATATTATACACACAATATTATTATTTATTATCAATTACATTCTGCAGCTTACTCACATTTAAATACCTCAGGTTTGCACATTTTCTATCTGCCTGCCTGTCTGTCTGTCTGTCTGTCTGTCTGTCTGTCTGTCTGCCTGCCTGCTTATCTGCCTGCCTGCCTGTCTGTCTGTCTCTCTGTCTGTCTCTCTGTCTGTCTCTCTGTCTGTCTCTCTGTCTGTCTCTCTGTCTGCCTCTCTGTCTGCCTCTCTCCGTCTGTCTGTCTGTCTGTCTGTCTGTCTGTCTGTCTGTCTGTCTGTCTGTCTGTCTGTCTGTCTATCTATCTAT
>JAOVVH010000042.1:4985620-4998269 GCA_028566435.1 Scorpiodoras heckelii
ATCTATCTATCTATCTATCTATCTATCTATCTATCTATCTATCTATCAGTTTATTACTGAAATCTAAATAATGTAAAATGTTGTGGGTTTGGGCAGCATTTTAAAGCATGTTCCCAAACCCAGATGTGTGTTTTTAATTGTGCAAATGTGGTCACCTCAACTAGGCCAAGCCAGAACATTGATCCAAATCAACAAATTTCCTGAAACGGAGGCTCACTGGTCATACTGGCATTGAGATGGGAACTTATTGTTTACAGACTTTACAGATGACAGATGTTTAAAAGTCAGACGCAGGAGCAGTGCTGCCTTTTATTTGATGCCAAAGCTGTAGCAAGGGCTTATTGGCTTATTAGATGTGGCCACACAGAATGTGCAGTGATGTGTGGAAACTTGTCAAATTGAAATTGAAAAAAAGTGCAAAGTGAGAATTATATGCAGTGTAATGTTGCCGTTTAACTATAAAACTAGATCAGTGCATCACTCGCCATTTAAACACACATTTGAGTCAAAGATTCAGATAACGTGTATGTTTGCAGCACATAGAGTATACATTGTTCAGACTTTAAATCGTTCATGTGCATTTGATTGGAACACTCGAGTTTATCATCTGCGTCTTCTCCCCACTCAGTGCCACACTATCTGAGTGTGCCGGTGATTCACTCAGAAATGACTGCATCCTGAGTGGACTGACTTGGTCAGGAATTTCCTCCTTTCATTTCCCTATTTCCAGTTGTTTCTCTTGTCCTTCTTCTTTCTGACTTCAGGCTTCATCTTGCCGTTGTTGCTGTACTGTGTGCATGGTCAATCAGTCGATCAGGCATGTGCGATATTGTTTTTTTTCCCTGCGTGACAATTTTATCGACATGAACCAATACCGTAAGAAAACAAACAGAAAAATTGTCATTTCGAACATTTCAAAGATTAATGAGAGTAGCGGGTGGTTTAATAATATTGTAAGTCAGGAACAGGGGCTAGATAGGAATGTGCAATAAACAGTAAAAAAAATAAATACATTTACTGTATAATTCTTTTGCAAATTGTTAGTCTGATGTTGATGTGGTTTATCTGCTGCTTATGTTTTTAAGTCGTATTTCTTGCCAACACCTGAAAGTGGCGCCTCACGAGTTCAGTCAAAAGCCTATGAGATTAAGGAAAGGGCGCACAGGGTTTCTAAGTGGTGTTATTTAATATTGTAGAGTTCAGAACATATATGTGAGTCATGTTAGATTCATAGGTTGATTGGCTCATTGTACTGGGGAGAAAAAGATTGCTATTTTTGCATGATAATTTCTACTCATGAACCCTAGTGCGAAGTGCGTGGCGATTGTCAGGTCTGGAAATAAAATAATAATCAGAGTGTTCAACACTCAGATATTCAACAGTCTGTCGAAGTCTGTTTCAAAATAACCAAAATTCCCATCCTTAACTAAGAGTGTGTGCTTGGAGTATATAAATGATTTGAATATGACTGAATGCCAGAGATTGTTACCCACATCACACCCATATTCAGAAATTTGAGTAATGCATTTGTTTTCTTTCCTAATACCAGGTTCTGGTATTGCCTGTTGTATGACTTGTTTATTTTTCACCAAGTTTAGTCACCTCCCAACGCTCTGTTTTTGTTTGCCTCTCCCCTATAACACGCCTGTTCCACCTTTCAGGAAAGGCTGAACATGCATTCTCGAAGTTATGCAAGGCATCCCGGCGAAATCGGGCAGCACTGCAGCGTGCTTTATGGTGTTTGAATGAGAACACTAATCACTGCTCATACACCATGTTTTGTGTTCTAGGGACCCCTGCCCTACTGTTACTCCGCCCAGGAACGAGAACAATTGGAAACCTCCTGGCCTCTAGAGTTCTTTGACACTTTTGTAGGGCTGTCCTTTGCCTTGTTTGTTTTTCTTTTTCACACTGTACTTGTATTCGAAACACACACACAGACTGGCCTTCCTGCTGGTATTCATAACCTTATGCCCACGTACACATTTCTTCGTTCACGCACATTCCTTCTGTATGTGTACAAAAACATACGTCTATTGTGAGTGCACAAAATCCGAAGTGCAAGCTGAGCGGTATATAAACACACCAATGTACTCCCTGCAAGTGGATTTTTCCATGCTGACTTCATGTCTCGGTCCAGGCCAGAAACAACACCGTGTGGACAGTTGCACATCGGTGCAGTATGTCTGTGCATGTGTGAGCCTCCCTCGCCGACTCTATTGCTTTGCCAGTTCTACTTTCTCAAGTGCATAAGACAGTTAACAGTAACTTCCTTCTGGTACCTGCTGACTGAAGATGAGAGAGGTGTGATGTTCTCTAGCGGTTCTTCAGCAGTCCTTTATCTCTGTGTGATGTGATTTTCAAGCTCAGCTTGGCCATTCAGTCAGCTGTTCAGTTCCCACTTTTATCACACCACAGAAACTTGGCAATCTTATCAAAAGTGGCGTTGAAAGTTCCTGGTTGAGAGTTTATTCTAAAAAGCCGCATTTGTGAGCGTGCGAAGACTTTCTGACGGATTTCTTCGCTACAGGAAAGGGCTTCTTTCTTAAATCGAGAGTCACTTCGACACATTAGTACTCTGTACTCATCAGATCCAGCTGTTTATCCTCTGGGGTGCATTTTAGGTACCTAACGCCAGCCTATTTGTGTTTGACAGGCTGGAGAACAAAAAAACCCAGATAATTATTATAAAATGCACAGAGAACACAGAAGTGCTAGTAAAAAATACAGACACTGGAAGTGACCAGAGATAATAGTTTTGTTCTCTGTACTGTGTTTTAGGTAGATCCTAGGTAGAAGTAGTGGGATAGTTTGCTTCTCTTAGCATCAGAGATGCTCAGAGCCTACAAAGGCTGCTCATGGTGAGATTACATCAGAGAAACTGAAATCAGTAATTCAACTTTTATAGTGAGGAAGGTTAGCGTAACAGCTGTGCATTTTATGATATAAGCATCACATTTGGTAGAAAAACTCATAAAGGTGGTCTGATCAGATTTGGAAACTTCAAATTTGACACCTGGTATCCATGTTTTAATTAAAATTATCATTTTATTTCATATAAAATGATTAGATAAGTATATAATAACATAAGTATGCACTGAAATTTTTACAATTTTAAAATGTAAAGTAATAAGGAACAAGTTATCTTGGCTTACATTGATGTTAAATTGTTTCTTCCTTAATTGTATGTTTTTATACTGTATACACTGAAGTACCAGAAAAACTGGTATACCAGTTAATACTTCATAGGTCCCCCATGGGATCTTGCAGGGAACATTGCACAGTCCTCATGCTGATGTCTGTTGAATTCTAATGTTGCTTGAGGCAGTGTTACACGCCTATCACGGGAAACAATTCTTGCCGGCCGACGCTGGTCACGTTCACCCAGAGTCTTTTTACAGCCACACTGCTGTCGTGAGTTTGAGGTTTTTGTCAGAATTCTTGTAGTAACGGTTACGCCATTGAAATGCTCATACATAAAAATACAAACTTTGCTTCTACCACCGAAATGCTACGACCCATCTCACAAGCTCCAACTATTAAACCGTGTTGAAAATCGCAAAGTTGTGATAACTTGTCATTCTCACAGTGGACACAGCTCTAGAAGCTTCCACAGATGTCTAGCACTTTATTTACACACTGGCAGATGCAACCAATGATGTGCATAAGTGGTGTTGCTATGTATTGTGCATAGGCTAAAGTGCCAGTTTTTCTGGTACTTCAGTGTATATATTAATATAACACTGTTAAAGAAATTAGCGAAATGAATTGACGTGAATGTAAAGACGTGAAGGTGAAAAAATAAATGCTTAATAAATTTTAGTGTTATTTACTACACGCAGCTGTACAAATGAATAATATTGGTAATTTATTTATGATTTATAGTCACTGTAGGTTTGTCTCTTGGTTACCCTTTTTGTGAGTTTTTCTACCAAAATTTGATGATTTTAATCCTAAAAAGCACAAATTTTATAAAAATCTGAATCTAACTGACCTACTATTATGTTGCAAGCATCAACCATTTTTATGGTTTGAGTCTTGGTGACCTTCTGGACTACACCCAAGTTTATGCAATTAGAAGAGCTGCAATTAATTCTGTGTGAATTACACTTTAAAAAAATAGATGTCTAAAATTATTTCTTTGTTAATACAGAGAAATCCTGTTATTCTTTGACAGGATTTATGTCTTTAAAACTCTCACCCTGCATGTTTTCCCACTGTGTGTTTTTAACCTTCGCTTCCCTAAAACGTTCCGCCTTGTTCGTATGGCCTTTGTTTTGCTGAGACATCTGTCCTCAGCTGCACAAGGCATTTCCATCGCCTCACAAACTCACTGTGGAAAGTTAACTGCCTTAAGTCAGGATCTTTTACGTGAGCACTCATCAGTCACGGCATTTCCAAGAAAGCATGATTAATTAAAGAACAAAACAATAAGCGCCAAAAACGGGAGGCAACACCGTTACAAATTCTTGGCCCGGATGACGGATGCCATTTGAATACTTCACGTTAAAAGTGATTTAATCCCACCTGTTTCAGCAGCTGGACTATGTACAGAGCACCGTCTCTAATGGTGCAGATAAGCTGGTCTGTTCCATAAAGCGGGGTAGGAATGGAGCCTGTCGGCAGAGGCAGCTGCTCCTGAGCCGGCAGCTTTGATGTTTCAGTGCAGGGCATGTGTTTTTTTTTTTGTTTGTTTGTTTTGGGTTTTTTTTAAATGCTCTCATCCTCATTCCTGCTCTATCTGTTTCACGCTCTCGCCTCTTCTTAGATGCTCCCATGCTCGGTTCCCCCTCGCTGTTCATGTGTGAGAGGCAGGTATGAAGGAAATTTTTTAATGCCTTTGCAGTACATTTACATGCTTTAGGGGTAGAGCTGTAATCGGGCCTGAAAAGTCGAGCCCGACCTGAGCCCGACCGGAGCCCAACAAGTACACCGTTTTAAAAGCCCAAACCCATTTACAGCCCGACATTGGGCTATTCAAATGTCATTGACTCATCATTCTCATTATGGACATTTTCAAAACTTTTCCACACCTCAGACTTTACTTTCGCTGACGGTGCAACCAAAGCGTAATCGCCAGAATCCAGCCTCCGTTTCACCACCTCGGCATCCATTTTTGCATCTTTCTGGCGCTAATCGAAACGCATCACCTGACCGCCCATTTACCGTGCAAACCCGAGCCCGGCCCGAGCCCGTGTAAAATGACAGAAATTAAGCCCGAACCTGACCAAACCTGTCGGGTCCCGTTGGGTCCGGGCAAAGATCTTCAGCTCTGTACCTTAGGTTCAACAGTATATTTAGTGTACTTGCTAAATGTGGTCATCGCTTATACATGCTCTGTTTTTGAACCTTTTGTCAGTTATTTAAAGACAAAATATGTACCATGACATTTGATTATCTCAAAGCTAGTCCCAGCCTCTAGCTCGTTGTTATAATAGTTACATTTTATACACATATTAACCACAAGCTTCTGAACCTTGAAGACTCTAGTCAGCATCGTTTTAATAGTTTTATTTAAAAACCATTAGTGGCACATAAACATGGTTAAGTCAGTAGAAATCAGTGATGCTGTTCCATTGAACGCAGCTACGAGTAGTGCTGAAAAGTCCCAGACTCTCTCTCTCTCACGAATAACTGCAGCTCTACTGTCGAATGGCAGAGAGTACATTAGCTCATTAGCTCACATCTCTGTTGTCACAGCTGGCTCTCGGTTTCAGATTTTCCCCAGACCTCTCTCTAAGATCGATGATGTCACACGGCAGAGAGCCATGCAAATTCTAACACCGATGACCTCAGAGTTAAATGAAATGAGCAGCTCATGCCTGAAGAACTGCATTTCTTCATAAAGGTCCAGTTGGAATACCAGACTGACTACAGGCCAGTCTGATATGATCTATTTTTTAAATCACCACTGGACTATATACTACACTAATCACACATCATGAGATAAATCTGATGAGATCGGAGGTTTTAAAGTGAATGGGTAATTTAGAATGTAATGTAAAAGCCACTAATAGGAGGACCCTATAAGTTTATGCAAAACAAATATGGTAGTAAAAGAGACCAAAAAAAAGTTTTCTGTACAATTGCACTGATTGGTGATGGTGTACAGAGAAGTCATTTTCACTGGTCCATCGTTGAGTGTCTTCGTCATACATTGTAACACGGAGAACACATCGTCACATAGTCAAGGTAAGGAATCCCAAATCAATGTGCATACACTGGGAATTGTCTGCTGTAACCGAGAAGGTTCACACTGACCCCAGAGACATTTATGCTCATCTGTGCTTCATGTGATTTGTCTTACATTGCTGACCTGACCCTTTTCAACTTTGGAGCATTCCATGTGTGATTTCCAAGCACATGGTGAGCATTAGCTTGTTGTCCTGCTCTAAATCACAGAGCAGGTTTTAAAGCAATGTGCCATTGAGAAACATCTGAATTTATGGCTGCTCTTCCCTCTGGTCCTTCCCTGTTGTGCAGGAACAGTGCATTCTCTGACCCTGACCTGTCTTTACTGGTCATCTGCTAAAAGTTCAGAGTGCAATAGTTATGTAAGCTTGTGGGCTTATGGACTTGTTGGAACCATAACCTACTTTGCTTTGCACTGTGCATGAGTTGGACTGGTCAGTTCAAGTGCTTGCTCATGAGAAAGGTTTAAGTACTAAAGCCCTTATTTGGTCGTGATGCAGGTCTGTCACAGGCTGTTAGACAGACAGACATGCTCTTTTGTTTATGTTTGTTAGTTGCAGATGTGTCAAGTCATGTTACGCCGACTCACCAGTTTGCAGACTAGATGGTTGGCGTGATTAAGCACCAAACACAACCACACAGGAAATCCTTGTTTATTTATGAAAAGAAAAAGAAAAATCTGCAGCACCCTGCAATTTCTGTCAGAATTCAGTCTTATAAATCACTATGCCAGAAATTGTTCCTTAGATGCTGGATAAGAGCTCTAAGAGATTTTAAACTCTAAGTGATTTTAAATGATTTTAACCATTTATGTTGTTTCCCACCTTAAAGTTCTACCCATTTTTTTGTTCAATTTGTGTCCAATTCTCACCCATCAGGAGTTGTCCCATGTCACATGACCACTCTGACACGTGATGCCAATCACTGTATCTTTTCAACCTGCTGCTCATGCACCGTCAGGGAGTGGTGTAATGCACTCGGAGGACAGCACTCCCCCCTACCTTCTGTATGCATGAGCTCACAGACGCCGTGATTCGCTAGAGAGAGCATACGCTGCCCCTCCCACCCTGAGAGCACGGCCAATTTTGCTCTCATCTCCCGGCCACGGCAGCTATGGCATCATCCTGACTCAAACCCGCTATCTCCAGATGATAAGGCGAACGCTTTGCCACTCATTGCGCCACTCGGGAGCCTCTCCCATTTATTTTTATCATGTATCCCTTATAGGGTGTTCTGGCTCCATGTTCTCACGTGTTCTGTAACGTTCTGAATTTCTCAGCTCCTACCAACAAGAGTATCAATTAAACCCCAAACTAGCTTTACATTCCAGAGATTTCGAAGTATGTCCTAGCGCACAGATATGACCATTTTTTACCTCATGACCAACAGCGAATCACATCTAACTAAACAGAGAACAAGTAATATGATTGTGGCGTTATGCAGTTACCATATCCACATCTCTACCTCAAGCCACAGAATTACTGAAGGTGGAAGTTTCAGTGGCAAGGAGGAAGAGTAGAGTGTTTTTGCTTGACAGATTGAGGTTGTTTTAGCTGTCAGGGGTATCATAAGGATTGATTAAGTTTCAAGGTTTGACTTTTTTCAGGAGCGCTGCAGTAAAATGTCTCATTAAAGTGGCACGATTTGAGAGAGACCTCCATTCCTGAGCTCTCTGGCAGCCTGAAGTGCTGTTGATGAAGTGTAAGTTTCAGAAGCACTTAAACTAGATGGCTGTGTTGGAAATACCCGTTTATTGAGTCCAAGATGTGTTTTTCCATGATGACCTGGAAAATTGGTTGCAGCTACGGATCCTTTAACTACTGTCAGCTCACAAATTGTTGATTGGTTGTTAAAATGAATCTTTGCACCAGTTGTTTTTCTTTTCTTGTTCTTCCTTGAATATTGTTTTACTATCTGTTGAAAATATACCTTTCATAGTTTTTTTTTATGTTGCTGTATATTATTAAAATGTTTTCAAGGATTGTGATGTCTTGTTGCATCACTTTCTACCATCTACTATAAACTCCCTCAGCCTCTGAATGATTAATGGAGATCTGTGGTTCACCAAAATCCCTGCAGGTCTGCTGGGCACTGAATCGTGCCTTGTGCATAGCATGCTTTCCCTGTGAAAATAAAAAAGGGGCTTTTTGTGCTGTGGAGCCCAGTGATTAATTTTAAGGCAAATAAACATTTGGAGACACACTCCCTCGGTGTTGTGTTGACTGCTAGGACAAACCTGTATTGTCTTTCCTATGTTTGATTCGATTCACTTATTTTCAGCTACTCAACTTTTTCCCCATGCTATTAAATACGACTTTCTTTGTGGGTCATTTGCAGCTGACGGGAAAGTTGTTCTTCTTGCATTGCTTAAGAAAAGCATCATGGAAAATCTCCAAAGCTGAGTGTTTGGGACTTGTGGTCAGTCAGGAGTTAGTTATTGAAGGATTTGTTTGCTGAAAATCACTAACCGTGAGGCATTTTTAAGAATGAAAGAAGTGTCGTTTAGAGCACTCTTACCTAACTCCTACGTTCATTTTTCTCTCTACAGGCCAGCCCCTTCAAGTCCTGGTCAAACCAACGGGATCAGTCCCACAGAGCAACTGGTGGGCCGTTTCCAGGTCAGTGCCCAGGGAGATCCACTAGCTGCCCTTTTGTGATTTGACCGATTCTCTTTTACAACCAAAATAAACCCTAAATTTAGGAAGCAAGCATATGAAACATTTTGATGTCTTGCGTATGCAAGGCACAATCCGTTTTATTGAAACGTCTGTCTGGGATTGCATCCTTGTGTAAAAGCTGTTTAGAAATTGCTGGTTTGGTGATCAAGAGTCTAAAGTGCAGGGTTTAGACAGCCTGTTGTGTTATTTGTGGATGAGCGTAGACACAAGGCAGAAGAACTGAGAGCTTAGGGTTTTGTCCTGAAAGCCAACCTGGCTGTCTAACTTACCATAAAAAGATTTGCAACATCGATCCACAGTCCTATTTCCTTTCATTAATTTAAAAGTTATAGGATCATATACCTCATTGACTGTTTTCAGTTTCTTTTTATAGTCATTTATTGAGCTTATGAAAGAGCTGAGATGCGTATAAAAGCTTTTTTTTTTTTTTTTTTTTTTTTTTTTTTTTTTTTTTTAACCTGCCCTTCAGAGGTTTGTTCCAGAGCATATCATTATCAACTGAGATTAACACAAGAAAAGGTCTGCTTCCTATTAAAGACAGAAGACAGACCACTACCTGTTGAGCTGTGACTTATAGACTGTCAGGAAGAGCTCAGATAAAGTGTAGGAATACAAGATTCACCTTTTTACTGCTGTGAGTATTGTCAACTCTGCAAGCCCAAGGAACCTGAGAACAAAAGACAGCTGATAATGCCATAAACTGTCAGCAAGAGTTGCTCTTTGTAGTAACGGAATGAGGATGGAGAGCATCAAGAAAGGAAAGGAAAGCACTGTTAGCACAAGAATTAGTCCTAAAGTTCATGTTCTATGAATGATAACTTTCATTATGTTGTAGTAAGAGGTGAACGTTAACCGAGTGTAGAGTTTTGAGATTTCTCTGCCCGAAGGTGACGCAGTTATTCCTTCGCTTCTGTAGGAAACGCTGCATATGAGAGATGAGAACCAGAACTACAGAGAGTACTCCATTTCCAGTCCGACATCTTTCTCTCCAGGCCCATACTCTCCAGAGCCACCTTCCAGTCCTGAGCGCAAGGGGATCAGGATCACACCCACCACAAAGAGGTAGAAACACAACACACTCCAGCTATTCATATAGCCCATTTAATGAAATGTGTGAAATTGTTGGGATTTCATGTTTGCTTGATCCACAGAAGTTCTGAATGAATAACTATATGAAAATCAAAGTACATCTCAAGTATAGCTCCTCCGTAGCCAGGCTTGTCAACAGTCGTGACACCCCCCCTCCACACACACACCTCCCTAACTCTTTACTGCTAATTCAATTCTCCGTCCCTTTTTTTTTTTTTTTTTTTTTTTTTTTGGTGTTTCTCCCCTTGTAAGATTAATATCCCAGGAATCTGGCCCGTAGCCACACGTTCCTTTGGTGAAATATGCTGCCGATATGTCTATGATTAATGCTACACAACTGTAATTACCTCAATGAGTTTTGAGCTGTATAAACAGAACGTTTGTTTCAATAACAGAGCAGGCTTAGTTAGGAAAAATCTGCTTCTAGTCACACAGAGCCTGTTTTCTTGATTGCTCCTCAATTTCCCCAAAAGTTCATTTTAGCCACTGTTAAGAAAAGATGAAGTTAAGAGATCAAATATACAAAACCTCTTTATTCAAGCCAAAGTGAAATGTAAATTCTACTTCAAGCAATAATGTAATTCTGAAGTGTTCTTTAGTGTAGACGTTCTCAAAACGTTTGCAGCCAGGAACTCTTTCAGCTCTACAGTATATTCCACAGACCCAAATATTCAAATATGAAGCTTTTTTCAAGTGCGCACAATAATATTTTGACTATTTATCAGAGCCATGAAGCTTTTTATTCATGAACGTTCCACTGATGGAAAATATTAGGACCTGATGCACAAGCTTGTTTTTGCGTTCCAGCTCCCACCCTGTCCAAAAACCATAAAAACTCAGTTATAAATACGCTTCTGTGGATAATATACGGTTTAGATTTCCGGCTGTGCAAAAAGTGCTCACTTCTGAAAGTCTTATTCTTCAAGCTGGTATAAGCAAACCGTTTAGGGGGGTTGGACCCCCTGAAATCACCCCCGCCTACTGCGTAGACAGCATATGTCACGCGGAGGATGCCATTAGCGAATGAGAACCAGTAGCGGAAGAAGTCGTGAGAACATGTTGCTGCACAGTCAGGCTCCCTCAGTTGGGTACCAAGTGATGGTGTGCAGTTATTGACAATGATTGAGATAAATGAGATTGCATCTGGCACTAATCTGCATGTATTAGGCCTTGGATACTTCATGCCAAAAATAAAAGTCTGCTATTCGCCACGTTTTGGAAATATCCCCTGACAGTTTTGACTTGGAGTCTGTGTCCTGACTTTTCACACGGGGGGTGACCAACACTCATTCGTTTTCAGTGAGCAGGCAGGATAGGTGACCTGGGAAGTGGAGCATGTGTGCTCTCATTTCTGTTTATTGTCCAGACTTTCTCAGAAGAGTTGAAGTTCCGGTTTGAGTCTGGTTCCTCTCAAGGTTTCTTTCTCACGTCATCTCGTAATGTTTTCTGTCAGACGCCGTCTCTCTCGCTCTCTCGTTCTCTGTGTCTGTCTCTCTCTGTCTGTCTGCTGACTTTCTGTCTATCAGTATCTGTTTCTGACTGACTGTGTGCATCTACTCGTCACTCTCCTTTTGATAGTCTGTATCCATCCATCTCTCTGTCTGTCTATATCTTTCTCTGCCTGTCTGTCTTCTTTTATGTCTGTCCATCTGTGTCCCCCTCTCTCTCTCTCTCTCTCTCTCTCTCTCTCTCTCTCTCTCTCGCAGACAGACACGGTGCCCTGAAGTTAGTACTGTATCAGTTAAGCTTTAGAGGGACTTGGGCACATTCCACAGGTTAGTACTTGAGAGTGAGACAGGTTTGATGTGATTTACTGAGGGATTAGCGCTAATATAATGAGATATGGGTTATTCAGACGTAGCTCAGTTCCCGCAGCTGGATGTGGAACAGTCTGAGCTGAAAAGAGCGGCAAAGTCGGGGACACCATTTAACCACCTAGAATATCATCCCGACATGTTAATCTCAGCAGTTTCACACTGATTTACACCTTCATGTTTCACCGGCTATCATGTGACTTTTATAACGTTATGGGTGTTGCTATGATCCACAAATCCACAAGTCGCTATGACTTGATACTACTAGACATTTATAATGACGTGAATGAAAAATTTTCTCAGACATGGAGCAGTTCTGACTTGAAGTGACTTTCTTTTCCATTCATATCCTTTTGTTCAGTCGTTATGCTGGAAATCGACCCAACATTGTATTTTGTTAATGCACCAACAGTCTGGGACACTTGAGCTCCAGTTTTCCGTTAAGACGAATTATGTCAAACAGCATGTTTTAAAGAGCTATTATTTTCACTTTCAGCCCAGTGTTCCATTCCTGGACTCCTGAAGAGAAAATCACCAGTAACAGACTGTCTAGGCCACTTTCTCAGGTAGGACCATTAACACCACTTCATCTATTTACTTGTGGTAGTGTCGACTAAACACATTGTGCCTTAGAGCTTATGCCAGAACAGAAATGTTGGACAAGTACAAAGTATCCCTTTAAGACTTTTTTTTTCCAAAATCCATTCATTGGTTTCTAGCAAGCCAGACGGGTCACTTTGAGTGATGGTTCAGTGCAGTTGAGACGCCGTATTGTATGTTTGTATATGACCTTCAGGGATTAGACAATGAAACTGAAACACCTGTCATTTTAGTGTGGGAGGGTTCATGGCTAAATTGGACCAGCCTGGTGGCCCA
>JAOVVH010000042.1:4998369-5009309 GCA_028566435.1 Scorpiodoras heckelii
CCTACACCATACTAATAAATTATTGTGGTCTAAAACCAGGTGTTTCAGTTTCATTGTCTAACCCCTGTACATTTCACTCTTTAAAGTCAAGCTCGTCATAAATCCATTAGCTAGTCTACCAGGTAAGTGAAAGCTCTTATGTGCTGCCCAGTCCTGTCTAACTGGCTAAAATGTAAGAGCTAACATAATTGTATTAATGTATGAAAAGCCTAGTTAGCACGTTTAGTGCTTTAATACAGAGATAAACACAGTACATGTGCTGTAAGAGTATTGAGATGTTTAAGCAAACATACCAAATAAAGACTTTCGCAGGTTTTGTGAAAATAGGGTTTCCTCTTTCTTGGGCTGCTGTACGAGAGAGGAAAAAATGCTCTTGACCTATGAATGAATTAAAAATCAACATCCTAGACATGTAATCATCTTGTATAGCCCAGGCTACTGATTAGTCCGCTCCTGCATCATCTTAATCTGCATATGACCTCATGCAATTTAGTTTTTAATACCATTCATAAATAATCTTGCCGTGGTGCCACCTAATGAATGCCATGGCTTAGGAAACCATGAATGTTAAGGAAAAAAAAAAATTATGTATTTATTGTATGTGCAGCACCACAGGGTGGTACTTCTATAAACTTTGGAAAGAACTTTGGTTTCATCTGCCTGGCAAGCTGGAAATGGTTAATTCAAAAGGTCAATGTGAATAAGAGGGCAATTAAATGAGGGGAAACAATGTATTTAACCTGTTTAGTTCCTCCTCTAAAAACGCATAATTGGCATTTAATATTAACCGCTAGTCGAGTAAGGCTAATGAGCTCTCTATTACATGATGCGCTAGTAAAATTTTACAGTGTAGAAAAGAGACAGATATATGTTCAGAGAAAGGCAAGAGAGAGAGAGATTGTTGTGTTCCTTAAAATAAAATAGAGTGAATTGTGTTGTGGGAAAATTCGTTTTGAGATATGCAAGCTATGCCGCATCAGCCTGACTCCCACAGAAGTCTGCTCAAGACAGCTGACGGGACAGGAAAAAACAAGCAAGGCCCTTTGATGGCTGATAGCATTCCAATCATGTTCTGAACGCTGCAGATGCTGGATAAACATACACTCCGTGACACGACTTGTTAAACTCGGTGCTGTCCCGATTCCCCTGGCAGAAACAATAAGACCCTTAGAATGCTGACTGTTTTCAGTGGTCCTGGGAGGAATCCACATCAGTTCCCTTACACCGCTGTGTGTGTGATTGTGTGTATGTGTGTGGGTAGAAGCCCTTTAGGATATAAATATGTAGTTAAGCAGGGGACAGAGTAGCTCAGTGGTTAAGATGTTGGACTACTGACCGGAACGCTGAAACTGCTGGGCCCTTAACCCTCACCTGCCCTGCTGTATAAATGAGATAAATGTAAGGCGCTCTGTATAAGGGCTTCTGCCAAGTGCTGTAAATGTAAACATGTGATGCTCAACTAGCAACCTGAACGAGCCCAGCTGAGAAAGGGGTCATATAATCTTTTTGGATAAAGAAATGTCAGCCGTCTTTCTCCAGCACAGTGCATAAAGTTATGCAGATGCAGGTCATAAGCTTTAGTTCACATCAGACATCAAAATGGGAAAGCATGTGATCTCACTGACTTTGATGGATGTTGCTGCCAGATGGGCTGGTTTGAGAATTTCAGAAACTGCTGATTGCCTTTGATTTTTCACACACAACAGTCTCTAGTATTTCAAACATCCAGTGCAGGGCAATTTTATAGTCAGAAAGAGAACAGCCTGACTGGTTCAAGCTTTACAATACCCACTCGTTGCAACCACAGCGAGCAGAAAAAGCATCTCAGTAGGGACAGGCTCACCAAAACTGGACACTGGCAAAGATTCTCGTTCTTGTTTGAGTAAAACCAGATGTTGTCTTCAGCTCTTTTAGCCTTTCTGCTTCAAATTTGCCGTTCGATCTATGATGCTTTTCTGCTCACCACGATTGTAAAGAGTGATTATTTGAGTTACTGTAACCTGGCAGCTTGTAGTCTGGCTGTTCTCCTCATCCCTATCTCTGTCTCTGCCTGCAGAACTGCTGCTCACTGATTGCTCATGTTTAACCTAAAGGGGGCTGTTACTTATAGCCGACTTGCACCGTAATCCTTTTTTGTTCGTTTATGTTGAAAGATCATCTGCCATCCTTGTAGGCTAATTAATCTGCTTAGTAAAAACCATTCTACTGACAGTACAGACCGATTCCTCCTGCTCCGGCGTGTGCACGGCAGCAGATGATGAGATTGGGCAGAATGATGTATAGCATTAAAGAGCATCACAGTGTTGTGAACGGATATTAATTTTAAACATAGCTACCTCAGTAAGAATCATGTTTATTTTCTTTCTCTGCTTGTCTGCCAGGCAAGTATGAATAAATAGCTAATAGCTAAGTGGAGTAAAAAACGAATGTGCTTGTCTTGAACTGCTGAGCTGCCATCCTTTGTCCATCCGTTACAAAAAGTGTGGATCAGTGCGATGGTTTGAAAATATAATTAAAATGTCATGTTTGCAATGTGATGTTCCTAAAATGTTTCCAGTTACACAAACTGTGAAAACTTGTAGGAATGTTTATCAAAAGCTATAGACTGTAACATTCATCTCAGAGGCCATTAATCCAAGCTTGGGTCATGCTGTAAATCTAGCTCGCACATCAACTAACCCCTGCTCGCTCTACAATTACTGCACAATTTACTGTCAGTCCTAACCAGGGTCAGCACCCTCTTTAGTATCCCTCCATCAACAACATTGCTGTCATTCCTTTCACATCCCTGCGTTCCCAGTTATGACACGGGGAATAACAATAATGTTTTCAGAAGGTTTGATTTTTGAAGTTTTGATGTACACGGAGAGAGTCACGCTAAAGAGTGTAATACATGCTGAATAACAGACCGCAGTGTCGAATAAGGTGACGGATGCTTCTGTCATGAACATGACGCTGTGTGTTCAGTCTTCATTATCAGGAGGAATGTGAAGGGCTGTACGCCCCGTGGGTCAATCCAAGCTTGCATGTATGCAGGGAAAGGCCGAAAGGGGAAGGAGGCGCTCCCTGTGTGGTGCCTGAGCGGGGACAAACATTTCCCTTGCATACTTTTGAAGATCCGCTAGCCCCTTCTCCTCGTTTTTCATCCTCAACTGGAATCCCATCATCTATCTTTCTCTTTTTCTGCCTTTCCTCCCATCTCTTCAGGGAACACTTTGCATGCATACTTGGGCTTTCATTTTGCCCCGGTTTCTTTTTTCCTTTACTTTTTTTTTTTATTGTGTGCGCGCACGTGTTGTAAACTGTGATCTCTGTAGATTTTGCCTTCATTTGAGATCCTGTTATAAATCTGTAAACTGTTCTCCCTCATCCGTTTTCTTGATTGTGGTTTGGCCGGACAGTTTGGGCAGGAAAGCGCCGTGTATTCCTTCAGCTCAGAGACACGGCAATGCAGCCACCGGCTTCCCAGAATCCACGAGGTGCTGTGCGGTTTCTGCTTGATGAAACGGCGACATGATGTTTGGCGAGGCCTTCAGTGCTAGATCAGGTCCTCCGTAGGGTCTTTCTCTCTCTCCGTCTCATGTACACACACACAAACACACCGTGTATGCATCAGAGCCTGTGTTCCTGACAGTGTGTTTTCTGTCTCCTGCGAGACATTGAGTTCACATCGGTATCGGGTGATGCAGCACATTCTAGACTTTTTCCATTCATTTGCTCTTTAAGCAGAGACGTTGTGAGTAAAGAGGGGAAATGTCCATTTAAGACGCAGGCCTTGCTGGCTGAGAGAGAGTCAGGCGGAGAGCGGGATAAAGAGTGTGTATCCATCAGGGCTGCCTCGCAGGGTGTAGTGTGTCCTGAGAAAAGTGGCACGTACAATGGAGGCTCTGATGCGAAGCACTCTGGGTGTGTGGTGTTGGCTTTCCTGTCCATCTGAAGCACAGGCTGCTCCTTGTGTACCACGGCCTGGTGGAGATGGGAGGGGTGGGGGGGGGTCTAGCTAGGGTGTCATGTGACCTATGGGGGACTGCAGGTGGCTCCATTCATTCCTATGGGAAATTTGTATATTTCAAACTTGAATTTTTTAAAAACAATAAATCGGATTAACTCCAAAAATACATAGCACACCACACAGTGCCATTGTCTATGTAACAGTGTTTGAATGGTGTCTGTACTTTAAGTGGTTCGGGCTGTATTAATCGCAGAAATGTATTGAAGAATAGGAATAACGATTAGAAGAAGTATGAGGGATAACAAGATAGTGCTTTTCAAGCACTAAAGTAAACACTCCCCAAATTGTAACAGAGGCACTGGTTTTTCCCCAGTCTGTACATCAGGGCTTTGCCTCGAATTCAGTTAATTATGGTATACACTGAAGTACCAGAAAAACTGGTATGCCAGTTAATACTTGTTAGGTCCTCCACAGGATCTTGGAGTGAAAGTTGCACAGTCCTCATGCTGATGTTTGTTGAGGCCCCAGCATTGAATTCTGATGTTACTTGAAGCAGTGTTACACGCCTATCACGTGAAACGATTCTTGCCAGCCGACGCTGGTCACGTTCACCCAGAGCTTTTTAACGGCTGCACTGCTTGTCATAAGTTCGAGGTTTTGCCGGTACTCACGGTACACGCTTGAAATGCTCATACATGAAATTCCAAGCTTTGCTTCTACCTCCAAAATGCTGTGACCCATCTCACGAGCTCCAACTATTAAACTGTGTTGAAAATCGCAAAATCGTCATAACTTGCAATTCTTACGGCAGAAACAGCCCTAGAAGCTTCCAAAGATGTCTGTTGTTTTATATACGCACTAGCAGATGCAACCAATGATGTGCATAGGTGGCGTTGCTGTGTATTGTCTGGTACTTCAGTGTATGTCAGAGGCTGTGAGTCAAAGAATAAATCATTTATCAGAGATTTCATTCCTTCATCTTCAGTAACAACTTTATCCTGATCATGGCTGTAGCAGATCTGAAGCCTATCTTAGGAACACAGGACACAAGGCAGGAATACACCCTGGAGGGAATGTCACTTCATCGCAGTAGCTATTATTATTACAGCATTTTTAAGTATTTCATTTTTTTTCTGTTGATTGACTGTGGGTACATTTAACATTTATCTGAGGGCTTTAGTGCTCTTAGAATAGATTGTTTTTCTTCCTTTTCCAGCTGCAGTCTGGCTTATAATGTCCTATAACAGTCTGCAGCACAGTACAGCAGCACTGCATTAGTATAAGCAGAACAAAACCTTCCACGGCAAACACAAGGCAGAGAAGTTCATGATACAAAGCACTAAAAACAAGGATCAAGGTACAAGCAGCTCAGATTTGTAGTTTTACTACAAATAAGATTTTGAAAACGGAAGAAAGAGATATGAGGTTTGAAAAGACAAACTGGGATGAAAACACAAGTAAGATAAATGATCGGAGTACATGGACAAGGCTTAGCTTAAGCATTACCTTGAGAAAAGTGGAGGCAAAAAGGATGGGTGGGATGCTAATTAAAACACAGTTTAGAAAAGCTTGAATTGTTTGGCCAAGGCAAGATTAGACCTGGTAGAAAGTCTTTTCAAATGTGTGGTGATTATCCTTGAGAAAATATAGACTCTGGACCGACTGTAATTACCTAAAATGCATCCTTACTAATGGTAATAATAATGAATAAATAAATAAACTTTATATAGCATATGTCAGAATTGCAGCTCAAGCGCTTTACATTGTGATGTACAAAACAGAGGAAAGAAACAAAAGGTCGCCCAGACATAACCATACAATGGGCAAAAAAGTGATGCATCTGTAAAAGTGAGGCAAAAATAAAGCAATGTAAAAGCTAAAGTGAAAAATGTATGATTAGCTGTTTGGTTTTTTTTTTAAATAAGTGATAGATGGAGCCTAATGAATCTTTCTTGTTAATGTGTTCCAGATGGTGCATAGAAATACAAAGCTGTCACCACAGTACACACCCTTTTAGCTGATTTATTGGTTAATTTGTCTATGCTGTTTTTGTAATGAAAAGGTTTTTTTTTTTGTTTTTTTTTTGCTGCATTACTGTGTAAATGAAATCTTAATCTAAGACTAAAATTACTGATCATAGCATGCACAGTTGAGTTTCCACGCAGGAGGGGCTTATAATGTACTTATAATGTCCTAGATATTATTTATATTAATAAGTAAACCTTGTGACATGACTAAATTTACAGTTTGACCATGATTATGTGCCTATTTTATCATGATCTACATGACTATCCATGTGCTGAGTTCATTCAAATGTGCGTAAACGTTAAGTGACGTTTTTGTCCGAGGCTTTATAAACTTCAGAATTCATAATTAATCATAATTAATGCAGATGGATAATATTTCAGACAGTTCAGGGTACGAACTGGACAATAAACAGACAATTAACCCTTTATACCCCAACAGAATGTCAGAGCACTGCAGCTATAGTTAGAAAACTAAAGAAAAACGACAATTATAAGTTTGTTCTGTATTTTAATATGATATAAAATCTTTTTTCGTAACATCTACGAATATTAAAAGACAGCTTTATATACACCCTAAATGTCATTTCCATAGCCAGGTCCAGTTTGAACTTCAGTTTTGAACAATAATGCAAATATATTTATTACTTTTTGTATCTTCTTAATGTTTTTACATAGTTTTATTACTAAATTAGTAAAGTAAATTAAGTAAATATTAACTTATTTCTTATCTCAACCACATAGATTGCAAGAAACTGCGACAGGATTCTGAATCAGCAGCAAGACAACAAGAAACGAACCGATTTTCAATGCTCGGAAGCAAAAGCAGCGCATTTATGCTGAATATATTAATATACGACAAACCGCTAGCAAGTTAACTCTTCCTAACAAACGGAAGGATGATATTATTATGCTTAAGCGTTTATATTTTTACATTTCATGATCGCAATTGTCATCCAAACATGGTGGATCGTCATCATTGGTGCACATAAATACTGTCACTGAGAACAGAATGCTTACGATAGCTAGCTATAAACTCCCAGGGACACCATAACTCCATAACACTATCAAATGCTTCACAAATGTCAGTGGCAAGACATCTATTTTTCAGTTTCAGAATAAAGCTATGGTGTTCATGTATCCATAAGCGTGGAGCTATTTCATTAATGAAGATTATCCTGCTGTGCATGGGTACAGACGGTTAAATAAAAACAAATATTCAAGAGAGAAAACTGCTTCAAGACAGCTAGAGCACCTGCCATTTTATATGCATACAGAATGGATAAACAAGTTCTGTGGAGCACTTTCAGTCAGTATTACGTATAAAATCAATTTCCAGTTTATAAAATAAAATAATTTACATTGCTCAGTTTATGTAGCTTAGCTTATGCGTTTTGCTTAGTATTTAATACATTTACATTTCTATTTGTTTTTACTTGGTGCACTGGCTAGAGTTGACAACTTCAGCCAATTCTCTAACAATTCCTTTTTTTAGTAGTATTTCTTTTTTCCTGTAGTATAGATAAGTTTTTATTTTTATACTTGTTTGACTTACTTCATATGATTTGATGATTTGCTCAATTAATTAAATAATAAAATCATTTTCAACCAGAAATGGTAGATTTTAAATCAGTGGAATGCATCTACGTGCATTTAAAGGGTATAATGCAGTGCTGTTATTTTGTATCTGTACCTGTTTAGTGCTCATTTTCAAATCTGTTTTTAGACAATTATAAAATGGGTTGAAACTTTTCGTAACAATGCTTCTTCCTTGAAAACAAAAGCACTCTGCAATATTGAACTTATTGCAAAATAGTCATTGAGTAGCAATCACACATTGAGTAGAGTCACCGTTTTTAAAAAACATTTCAACAATGAGCGCTGATGTTGTGCTGAACACTGCTCCATGTTGACTATCATCACGTGAGCTACTGTTTCCCCCACCAGTCACTACTCTAATCACACTAGCATCTGAGAAATAAGCATAGGAAAATCGTAAGATCTCTCTGGCTCACGCTGTATTTGGATTAAAGCTGGAAGATATGGTCTGGTTTAGAAGTGTTTTTTTGTTTTGTTTTGTATTTTGTATTTAGTTTTTTTTTATTTTGTGGAAAACTATATGAAAAAACAGGTCAAGTCATTTATTGTGACTGAGTAAGCGAGCTACCTATGTTTTGTACCTGTTTTTTATTTTTTCTAGTCACATGATAATTTTTTAAAATCGCTTTAATCACGTGGAATTTTTTTTTTTATTGCGCGTTAATCGCAGTTTGCACATTTTGATTTGTAGGATCATTGAAAATGTTGTTGCTGTTTATCACTGGTCTATTTTAAGAGAAACGACTTTTGAATGTTGCCTCATTATTCACTCGACTTTATTTGATAAAAGTGAAATATTAAAGATGATTGACATTTTTTCATTTTTTTAAATAAAAAAATATATTTTTGTCTTTCGTTCATCTGATATACTGGTTAGAGTTGGAGTTTAATTAAAGGCATTGATTCGCCAATTTAAATTAGAGTTATGCGGCATGTAGCAACCGAAGAGTAAGTTTACGTTCCAACCAAAACATACATTAAAAAGTTAAAATACATCACCCACAGTTCCTAGTTCCTAGTTCCTATCGCATTTGTTTCAAAAGTACCTACAGCATACAAAATTAGTCTGAACAGTGCTGTTTGATTTATCATGATAAATACAGCTGAGTGCTGTAATGACGGCTCGATCCGGAGGCTGTCCGCTGTTGATGACGTTGCAGGGCGTCCAGATAGAATCGTTTTAGTGACTGAGTTCCCTATGAAGTGCCCTTGGGATTCTGTACCGTGTAGTGTGTAGGGAGCAGGGATACAGCTTAGGGACACTTGCGATCGACATGCAGCCTAAAATGAGTAACGTAACGGTCAGTTTTGGAATATTTGTGTTCACTGATGGCACCGCCGGTTTGCGTCATTCGACTAATTTTTATTCTGCGCTAAAATTTTTAGTGGCGTTAATTTTTTTAATCACGATTAATTCTTTGAAGGGGCATCACGGAGGTGCAGTGGGTAGCGCTGTCGCCTCACAGCAAGAAGGTCCCGGGTTCAATCCCCAGGTGGAGTGGTCTGGGTCCTTTCTGTGTGGAGTCTGCATGTCCTCCCCGTGTCTGCGTGGGTTTATTCCGGGTACTCCAGTTTGCTCCGACAGTCCAAAGACATGCATATTAGGTTAATTGGTGTCTCTAAAGTACCCCTAGTGTGTGAGTGTATGTATGAATGTGCCCTACGATGGATTGACGCCCTGTCTAGGGTTGATCCTGCCTCGCGCCCTATGCCGCCGGCTAGGCATCTGCTCTCCCGTGACCCTGGAAACAGGAATAAGTGGTCAAGATAATGAATGAATGAATGAATTAATTAATAATTCTTTGAACACGTTAACGCGTTAATTTGACAGCATTAATTTTTCCAAATCACGAAACTTATATTTACAGTTGACAGGAAAAGCCATCTAACACGCTATCAGAATTTACTATAAAGCTCTAAGTGTCTTAGTTCTTTGAGCAGCATGTCATTATTATTCCTGGACTATTTTTTTCTTTGAATAAATCCAGATAAAGATCATTTAAAAATCACAGAAACACATGCAATGAATGTACAACTTCATATTTTAAAATGAATTAAAGGATTTTTTGGGTGCCCAGCAGAGATGTGCAGCTCTTTGCACCACACGTGATGTTCATGGCCTATACGGAGTAGTGACTCCATAAATAAAAGCACTTCTTCTGCACTGTTTGTACAGAAATGTGGTTTTATTTTGGAGCTTACGTAGTAGGGCAATATTTAGTTCGGGCTGTTGGAGCAAACCACTGCTGAAAAAATTAACAGCACATCTCCGATTAGTCGAATGATATTTTTTTCCCTGACCTTGCAGGTTTCCAGGTTCCACGGATAATATCCACATTTCGCAGACAAATGCTGTGAATTATAAATGTGCACTATTGTTACTTTGTTTCCCATGAAAAGACTAAGAGAACTTTATTTTGTGCTAGTTTCGAGTCTTTGTTTGCACTTTTTTGTGTTGACGCAAGAAAGAAATGGGAAGAAAACAGGAATGTTCTGTGATAATATAGATATCTAGAGTAGGTCCTTAACTTATCAAGTGCGTAATCCACAGATAAGACAGACTTTATTCAAAGTCACAGTTGATCTGATATCAGAGCAATGATTTTGTTTACACATAATTGCTTGACTCTTATCGACATATATGCTGTAGTGTTATTTTTTTAACAGCTGTGCCATGCCTGGATCATCTGCAGGATAATGATCTTCGCAGAGATCATGTTCACAGACTTTAATAACAACATTCAGAAAATATGGCAGATAATTGTGACAGTGATGAGGAGCTTAACTCTTGTTTTCCACCAGTAGGCATGAAATCGGTGTTATTCTGCATTCTCAGGGCACCCAAAGATGACGTATGCACTTTCCATTGGCAAGTGTCAAGCGAAGTGCTGCAGTTTGTCACTGTTATACAGCGTATACAGCTCAATGTCTGTATGATAAATCTCCTTTATGGTGGAATACCCGAACTCCCGAGCACCGAAATGAAATGGAAGCCAGTGTTTGCTAGCTGAATCATTCAAGGTCACCTAATATCGCCTGAATCCCAAGCTTTTGTGTAGCAGAAAATACCTTACATCAAATTGTGTTTTTTTTAAATTGAACGGTCACATTGTGGTGAATAGCAGGGTGAGAAAGTCAATCAAGTAGAGAGTATTGGAAGAGTGTCAGGGTAAATGACATGATGCTAATTGAGAAGAACACTGCAGTTTTTTCAATCAGCTTTCTCTGTAGGGCACAAAACATACAGTTAACTTACATACTTAATAATTGGAGGCCGATTTCATGTATTTTGATGTCATGTATTTTGTATGTATAGAAATACACTTGTAATACATTTTCCTATAGCTGAAGCCAGTGAATGCATA
>JAOVVH010000042.1:5098402-5115841 GCA_028566435.1 Scorpiodoras heckelii
TCTTTCGTTCATCTGATATACTGATTAGAGTTGGAGTTTAATTAAAGGCATCGATTCGCCAATTTAAATTAGAGTAAGTTTACATTCCAACCAAAACCAAAACATACATTAAAAAGTTAAAATACATCAACCACAGTTCACAGACGTTTCATCACATTTATTTAAAAAGTGCCTACAGCATATAAAATGAGTCTGAACGGTGTTGTTTATCATCCGGAGGCTGTCCACTATTGATGACGTTGCAGGGCGTTTCAAATAGAGCCGTTTTAGTGACCGAGTTTCCCTATGAAGAGCCCTTGGGATTCTGTACCCTGTGCAGTGTGTAGGGAGCAGGGATACAGCTTAGGGACTGAGTAACGTAACGGTCAATTTCGGAATATTTGTATTCATTGACAGCGATGCTGGTTTGCGTAATTTAACTAATTTTTAATCTGCGTTAACAGTTTTAGGTGTGTAAATTTTTCTAATCGCGATTAATTCTTTAACGCGTTAACGCATTCGTTAACGCTTTAATTTGACAGCACTAGTAGTTACTACACTCTAAATGTCTAAGTTCATTTTGTATTCCCAGTTTGTATGTCATATTAACTTAATTTCCATTCAAGTGATTTTTTTTTTCACGAAGATTGCTTTAAAGCTTGGACGTTTGCCGATACAGGCAACGGAACCGGAAATTGTCTATAAGTTTCTAAAATATCGACAAAACTTTTTCCCGTTCAACTTTTAAGGATAAATTATTTGTTTATACCACCTATGTTGGAAACATTTTTGTCTGTAAAAATAACACTTTTACAAGTAAACGTAGTGTCATATGGCAGGATTTACCTGACATAAAGACACAAACAGAACAGTGTAGGGGTATAAGTTGGACTGAGAAGGAGGCGAGAGTGTTTACATTCTGTTCTGTGGTCTTTCTTAAATTTTGTGGCAGTGTGCAAATAGTCTCTCTTTTTGCAGGAAATGGCATCAAATTTTTTTTGCTAAAATTCATTTGATGGGAATAACTGCTTGCAATTTGTGCAGAAAGTCGATGCAAAGGTACAGTTATGGTCGGAAGTCTACATACACTCATCATTGATATGAATGTCATAGCAATATTAGGCTTTCGGTTCTTTTTCTGGGGCGGAATGAGTGTACAACACATCTTTTATAGAGAATAGGACAAGAATTTGGTGCACCAGCTTTAATTTTGGGGGGTTTCTGAAATCAATATAGGTGTAAAATTATACAGGGTGAGCCAGAGAGAGCTTGAAGGTGTCGATTTTGGAGCAGGGGCTTCTTACTTGGACAGCAGCCTCTCAGTCCATGGTGACATAAAACTTGCATGACTGTAGACAGTGACACTGGTGTTCCAGCAGCTTCTATTTCATGGTAGGCCTGTGACTTGGTGGTTCTTGGGTTGTTTCTGATTATCCGAATCAATTTCCTCTCAGCTGAGGGTTACAGTTTGGGTCTTCTTCCAGACCTGGGCAAAGTGCCTACACCATCCAATAACTTTTACCAACATGGAGTTGTTTGAACGGATGATCTTGGAATCTGCAGTTGTTTAGAAATTACTCCAAAAGACATCTTGACTTGTGAAAATCTACAGCCATGTTTCTCAGATCTGCACTGAGCTCCTTGGACTTTCTAACTCTACTGTGTATTGGTCAATTCAATAAGTTCTGTCAAACAAACCCTTTTTATGTGAGAACAGAGAAGCTACCAGCTGTAGTCAGTCATTTACGTATAATTTTGACCCTGTGTTGACTTCAGAAAACCCCCCAAAAACTTGTGCACCAGATTTTAAAAAAATTTTTTTATTTCTTTTGTTTATTATTATTATTAATGATGTACACTCATTCTGATTTCAGAGAAATCACTGAAAGCCCAGTAATGCCATGACAGTCATATCCATGATGAGTGTGTGTAAACTTCTGGCCGCAACTGTAGCTATTGTTGTCTTGTACCAGTGCAGCACATTATCCTGCACTATGATCATTTTTTATTGTTTTTATTTGTACCTTGTTTACTATTGCAGCGTCTGTGAGAAAAGGATAAACAAAGAATTTCATTGCACAAGGAAGCTTGTGCATATGGCAATGAAATGTTTTAATTAAGACGGCACGGAGGCGCAGTGGGTCGCCTTACAGCAAGAAGGTCCCGGGTTCAATCCCCGGGTGGAGTGGTCTGGGTCATTTCTGCGTGGAGTCTGCATGTCCTCCCCGTGTCTGTGTGGGTTTACTCCAGGTGCTCCGGTTTCCTCCAACAGTACAAAGACATGCATATTCGGTTAATCGGTGTCTCTAAAGTGCCCCTAGTGTGTGAGTGCGTGTATGAGTGTGTGTGCCCTACGATGGATTGGCACCTGTCTGGGGTTGATCCTGCCTATTTCGCCGGCTAGGCCCCGGCTCTCCTGTGACCCTGGAAACAGAAATAAGTCTTGATAATGATAATGAATGAATGAAATGAATGTTTTAATTAAATGTTAAACTGATAATTCTTCAAGGTTGCCAGATAGCACTGTTTCCTCCCCAAAGTGTTCTGCTTTCGGTGAAGTTATTTTGGGTTATATTACCGATGAAATGGTACGTTGTTTGTAGATTCAGATTTTCAGACTCCTCGCATCTACTGTATGTTGTTCAGAGCTTCAGCGAATAGACATTACTAGACTAATTGTCTTTGAAAATCCAAGCATGTAGTTAGTATTTAAGGGCCCTTCTGGTCTTACACAAAACCTCAACTACTGATTACTGCTGCTATTTTATTTTAAAACATGATGTGAAAAGAAACTTAGAGATGGAGTATCTGGACTTAGATAAATACAACATCCATCTGTCCCATGTCTCATCACAGTAGGTCTGAAAATATTGTGGTCAGCATATGAGAACTTTCAGATTTTCCTGATTTGAGCAGCCAGGGCTTGAGGCTGTGCCTTCTTTGACACGTATCAGATTTAAAGCCACCACATTGGTCGAATGAGCAAAACTAAATGACTCAAGTAAGCATTCATGCAATGGTATGGAGACAGACGGGGCTGTGGGAAATGCCTGAGGTTTTATATATAGGCTTTCATTTTCAGAAATGGACTGCGGACTTCATTCTTCGTCGTATGTAAGATGCAATCAGTGGCACGGGAGGCCTTCATTCTAAAGAGCCAGTAAATATTAGGAGTGAGGGTTTATAACTGGTCCCCTACCCAAGAAATCTAGCCCCAGCGAAGGTTGGAAGCCGCTCAGTTGGACGCTTCGGGACATTTCTACAAGGAATCGTCACAAGATCCGGATCTTTATTTGCGTCATACGAGAGGAGGCCATTACAAAACATCAGCTGACCTCCATCATTCTCCCAATTCCCACCTGGCTAATAAATATCATGCCAAGAGTTCCGAAGGTTAATTTAGAGGCCAATAGTCTGTTTGTGTTCAGGGGGTCGGACTGATAAGTGTTTCAACACATGGCCGTGGGCTAAATTAGAGAACAGGAAAAGGTGGAGGGGTTAGAAAGAGTCGGCATGAAACCGTATCTTCAAAGTTTGTTTTAAAAAAAATAGATATTTATGGCTTGGCTAGAGGACGGTGCACGTTCATTGTGGGAACTGTCTTTTCAAAAGTACCCTCACTGTTTTTATTCCTCGTGAATTTCTCTGATTTCGAAGCGTTTTCTATCAAGATCTGCTTCTTTTCACAATTACACGAGCACGTATTGTTCGTCGGCATTGTCGTCAGTGTATATGCAATGTTTGAAACAAATGTTCTATCAGATTTAAGACAGGTTGTGTCTTGTGTTCACTAAACTTTACATTAAACAATTTAATCGGATTGGATTGGATTGAATTGTATCCAATATCATATTAACGCCAATATTTGTCCTGATTCAGACACTAAGTATTGAGTTGGGACATGGACACTTATTGGTTAAGGTTCTGCACTAGTAACCATTTTAATTCTCTTTTACCTGTCCCTGAGAACTTGCAACAAGCTACTAAAACGAAATCTACGCATTTATCTTCTGACTTCGTCTTCTGTTCTTCTGACTCGTATCTTATCTGGATCTTATCTTTGCAGGGACCTGAGAAATAATCTGATCAGCACCATCATGCCTGGAGCTTTTCAGAGTCTAACGGCACTGAGAAAACTGTAAGTGGACTGCAATTATTCATGTTGTATTCATTGTATTTGCAGCGTGTTTTTTCATTTGCAGGCGCGGTGTTTCTTTCCAACCTCTGTATCTTTAGTTATCAGCCATTAGATACTGATTTTGTTTGTCTCCTGAACACTAAATAATCCTAAGAACTAGATCTATATGACACACTGTTCCTAAACCCTCAGCCAGCTGTTGAGGGAACCACAGAAGCCTGCAGAGGATTCTGGGATGACTCTGGAAATGACAGTATGAATGCAGCTAACCATTTGCTGGCTTTGTATTGTGTTTTAGAGCAACCGCAAGCTGTAGTCACAGAGTGGTGTGTCCTCCAGACTCCAGTGGGAGTTTATTTCAGAGGAAATCGTTTGGTCAGGAATTTCGAATGGGGCTGGGTAGAAACGATGTCACGGACGATTATGCCTGTCTTAACTGGAAGTGACCTGGGGACCTTTTCTGCAAGCAGTTTCATGACATACTGGTGTTTTGTCAGAGTTGGATGTACAGGCTCGCCTGAATAAACAGGCCGAGATAGGGACACACAGCAGACAGATCAGTTGAAGTGGTAGCAAATGGACATGAAGACATGACGCTAAGCCAGAGCGAGGGAAAGCAGAGTCTCTGCAATTCTCTACTCTTTAATGGGCTCCTGTCTCGTATTGTTTGGGTTACGTGATGATGAGTTTATAGTAGCTTGTATATCTCACATATTGCTTTTCATTCCAAGCCTTTTATTAAAGGTCATTTCCAGTATGTGCTTCCAAGCATTTCAAAGTCAACTAACAAACTGAAAGGTTTTGACCATAATGGTGACCCTGTGGAGAACTCGGTCTCGGTCTGGCCGGATTGCTGTTCAGGATTGCTCAGCGTATCCCATTTGCTCCTGTTTACAGTGACCTGTCCAACAACCGGATCGGCTGCCTGACTCCGGATATGTTCCAGGGACTCAGCAACCTGACCAAACTGTAAGCCCTTAGATAGTGATGGACTAAAACTCTCGGCCTGCAATTAGTCCAGAGTTTTACAGTTAGGATTGATGTCTAAGTACCTAAGTTTGTGTTTCAGGAACATTTCGGGAAACATCTTCTCTTCGCTGGAGCCGAACATCTTCCAGGAGCTTCCCTCGCTGAAGCTGGTGTGAGTGAGATCGAAGCTGAAATCTTCTTAAACTATTTTGTTATATAAACCTAGTGATGAAACCAAAATATGTTGTAGGTTTGTAAGGCACTGTGGGTGGGTGTGGACAGATTTTTTATTATTATTAAATACGAATCTTACCACCATGCCTTCCAGATTTAGAAATGGAAACAACATGGTTTGTGAATTCTTGCTCTGACTTGCTCGTGACTTCCAACTGAGAAAAGAATTGTTCTTTTAAGAGCAACATTGAAATTTGGTTCACCCCCGAAATATTATATAATGATATAATATTGATATCATGATAAATGATGACGCAGTACACTATTCCGAGATATGGTGGATATTGTGGCATATTTCTATTACATTTTTATTATTATTATTACTTTTTTTGCATTCATGCATTTTTTAAATTTTTTAATTTGTAAATTATTATTATTATTTTTTTATTTCTTTCTTTTTAATGAATAAAAAATATTTTTTTAAATATAAGAAATACAAGTAAATATATTTTACAATATACAATAAATACAATATACAATATATAATAAGTAAGTATATATAAACAGCTTTTTTATGCAAATGTAAATTATTTTTATAATTATTTACAAAATTTAGTTTTGATCATTTTTCAGCGATAAACAATTTCTTTTTTATGAATTAAAAAAAATCTTTAAAATATAAAAACTAAAAATAAATATATTTTTTGAAAACATTAAATAACATATAATCAAACAGCTTTTTTTAATGCAAATGTAATTTTTTTCAGATTTTATTTCTTATTCTTTTTCAGTGGTAAACAATTTTGTTGCTTTGAATAAAAAATGCTTTTATATAAAAATATATATATATTTGTAAACATTAAATAATGTATCATCAAACAGCTTTTTTAATGCAACAGTATTCTGGTGCTGAGTAATTGTTCATAAAGCTGCATATATTTCGATACGTATCATATATAATAGAGATTCCTTCAAGAATATCATATTTTTGTCATATTGCCCACTCCTAGTAGTATGACCCATGCACGTGAATGTGTGTGCCAGCATAATGAGAGAATATTAATTCTCATATGAGGTTAAGTTCATATAAGAAAAAGACTGGTTCTTTGTCAAGCGTGCCGGGTTAATCCCATAATGTGGCCGTATAGGATATGATTGATATCAAGCTTAGTCTCCTGCGGGTTTTACAGTGAAAGTGTAGAATAAAGCACCGCAAGCATGATAGATTATTCTAGAACCTCTCTGCTAACCAGGAAGTCACCAGGAAGCGGTGGATTTATTTGTGTAGAAGACTGTGTATTTATGAGCCTAAATAATTATGTCATAAGAAGTATTTTATTATTAACCTTATGTCCCTGTGCATCCCATTTGGCTTTATAGGAATGCGCTTGCAAAGTATGTTTTTAAAACAGCAATACATTTTAATCAACGACTCCGTCATTAGAAATATGAATACTATTCATGGAGTAATACAAATTTTGACCTTATAAGGGATTAAGTTGCTTTTTTTTCATACCGTATTAGGAACTTTGACTCCGAGTTCCTGTCATGTGACTGTGGCCTGCAATGGGTGCCGGGGTTCTTTCGCACAAGTTCAGCGCGACTCGGAGATGAGACACTCTGCACGTATCCCCGACGGTTCCAGAACAGACCCCTGCGAGAACTCAAGGAGAGCGACCTGACCTGTGGTGAGAAAGTACATCCACTGTATTTGAGCATAGTATCAAAACATGTCGGGGTCAAGACATCAAGCCAAGACCCCTGGAAAACGGAGAGAAAGCTGAATCGTGAGAAAGAGTCGATTTACAGAAATTCAAGCTTCTGGGAGGAAAAACAAGCAGAATCTCAATATTGCATAGTTGAATAGTTGCTTTTGAGGAAAGTTGAACTCCCTCGGTCTGGGCCGCATCCTGACTGGAGCTCAGTTTAAAATCCCACTCGCCGATTTTCCATAGCTATCATTCCATGCTCCATCGTTTGCCACTGGGGACGTGATTCAGTTTCTCCATGCCTTTTACTCAACCCTCATGTGATCTCTATGTTTTTTTTCCCCCTGTCTTTTTATGGGGCAGTGTCTCGGGGTCTCAGACCAGACTCCCTGTTGTTATTTCATTATCATCTCATGTCACCGTTCCTTCCCTCCGCAACATATAAAACATATTTGATTTGGCGAGCGGCGGATAGAGGTGAAATGTCTACAAGCAGTTCCACTGTGGTTTCAACTGTGTTATGAATAAAAGGGTTTCAAAGCGGCTAAACATCTCTGATTCTGCCAGACTCTTTCACAATCCGTTCGAGAGGGCTGAGCAATAATAGAGCACCAAACACCCAAGGAAAATGACTGTTTTTTGTACATTCTTCGAGTAGAAAAGAAAAAAAGAATACAGTTATTACCCAAACAGGATAAATAAACAGACTTGTGTCGTATTTAGAACGCTCACATGTATGATGTTTATATTTCTGGATAAACTATATTTCTATTCATCTTGTTGGCTACATGAAGATCTTAATCACTAGGGATGAATGTGTATATTTATGTGTTTTCCAGAAGGCCCCTTGGAGCTGCACACTCTGTTTCTCTTACCCTCGCTGCGCCAAGTAGTGTTTAAAGGAGACAGGCTGCCGTTCCACTGTACTGCTGCCCGGGTGGACAAAATCACCGCCGTACACTGGCGCCACAACGGCCAAATCGTCACTAACAACCCTGACAGTGGCGTTCTTCTAGAGGACAGTGTTCTACATGACTGCACCGTCATCACCAGGTAACCACGTAGATTGCGTGATGCCATCAAACCGATGACGTCACGACACAACGAGCGTAATGCCGCGTTTTTGTGTTCGTCAGCGAGCTGATCTTGTCAAACGTCCACGTCGACGCCAGCGGCGAGTGGGAGTGTGTGGTGACGACAGGACGAGGGAACGTCTCGCGCAGCGTGGAGATCGTGGTTCTGGAAAACAGCGCCACCTTCTGCCCTGAGCAAAGAGTGTCCAATAATAGAGGAGAGTTCAGGTCAGGCTGGAACATGACATTCAGTACCAATCCATTACCCATAGCAATGATGCCATCCAGAAGCTTCCTATAACGTGGCATTGTACAGTGGAATTGTTATTAGCATTAATGTTTAACATTAGCTCGATCGAACCATTTCTAGGTGGCCAAGAACTCTGGCTGGAATTACATCATATCAGTACTGCCTGCAGCTGCGTTATCCATCTCTGTCTGGAGGCGGTGCCGTTGATCAGAAGAGGGCGTCTCGCTACTGTGATCGCTCTGGTCTCTGGGAGGAAGGAAACTATTCTCAGTGCCTCTACACCAATGACATCACCAACGTCCTTCATACATTCATACTGGTAGGTTTTCACCAACATGCTTTATGCTTTATACCAGTGGTCTCCAGTCTTATCCGAGTGCATGTTTGGGTGCTTTGTTGGAAGGAAAACCTGCACCCACACCGGCCCTTTGTGGATAAGATTGGAGATCCCTGCTCTATACTATACTTGCTCCACTCATTTGCTCTTGATGGCAGTCCATCAAAAATGTTTTGTTGTAAAAATTTGCACTGGCAGTAGTCAAGCAGTAAGATGCCAAGGGCGGATAGTGTGAAATGGGCAGACCTGACCCCAAAATTTCTGGCAGCTGCTGTATTGATGGCAGAAGTAAGAATGAGTCAAGCTTGTAAGGCGTAACCTGGAGGTAGAATGAGATATCTGACAAACTGAACTGTTTGTTGAGACTGAGCCATCTCCAGGTGGAAACATTACTACAGCAGAGAAAAGAAAAGCCATGAAAGGGGATGACTTTTCACAACAAGGCCATGAACAAGAGAGGACCGAACACAGATCCTTGAGGTACACCAGCTGCAGCTTGGACTCTTCGAGTGTTTATTAAATTCTGTATGATCGTTGTGAGACGTAGGGCCTAAAGCATTGGAAAAGGTGGGCAGAAGAATCTGGTGATGGATTATGGAGATGTTCACAACAGTCAAAATGGACAACTTGGTTCAATGCGACTCTTGAGACCAGGATGGTTGGGATCCAGCAATTCATTTTGTAAGAGGCAAGGAATAGATTGTTTGAGGTTAAAGCTTTTTCATAAAAATACTGTAGAAGAAGGGAAATTGGGAAAGGTGTCTACTTGTAGAGTAGAGTTAAATAAGCCTGCTAGAACCCTGTATGATAGGATATTTCTCCAAGACAAATGATGTGTTGGAAATAATCCCTTTTTTTTCAATCACAATTCCAAATCACTCACAGATACACTCACTTGTGTTCTAGATGCCCATCAACGCCTCCAATGCTGTGACACTAGCGCACCAGGTGAGGACATACACGTTGGAGGCGGCAGGCTTCACAGACACAGTGGATGTTTTGTACGTGGCACAGATGATGCATAAATTTACGGATTATCTTGATCGATCTCGTGAGGTTAGTAGAGTTACTGCTCAAATTTGAAAGTTTTCAACTTCTAGCATCTGACATATGTTGGTGGAGCTACCATGGCCAAGTTTTGCAAGCTACAGTTATTCAGTCTTGATGTGCTCTTGGTGTTTCAGCTGTCAGAAGTGCTGGTGGAGATGGGCAGTAACCTGATGCAAGTGGATGAGCACATCTTGTCCCAGGCTCAGAAGGAGAAGAGTGCATGCAGCTCTATAGTCGGCTCTCTGGAGACGTTAGCATGGCCACAGCTTCACCCAAATGCCCAGGATCTCTCAATGGTAGGAGATACTTTTGCCTCTTTCAAAGTTTCTGGCGTTTTTCCTCCCAGAATGCAATGCTGTATGGCCTTAGGGCTGACTCACACTAGCAGAACAATCGCAGCATTTATAAGCTAGCATGAAGGGTGACCATGGGTCACGGCTTCACATATTAGCCTTGTTCTAGGGCAAGTCCTGACACAATAAGATCATCAAAAGCTAGTCTCATCATACAAAAGAAATAATATTTTGAATGACGTCGCATGAAATCGGGGAAATTCATGTTTTTTAAACATAAGGGTTCAGACGGGCCGACTCCTATTCCGTTCATGAACGTAAGCAAAGGCGAAACCCTGTGAAAGAAAGTGTACTTGCTTTATATCCCTGTAGATATCTCGGAATATTGTGATGGAAGCTCACTTGATACGCCCCGCCCACTTCACCGGCATGACCTGCACCGCCTATGAGAGACGAGAAAGCTCTGGTGCCAGTGGATTGGACGTGACAGACTCCGCCCACGAGCAGCATTTACACTTCCGTTGTACAACCGGAACCCACAACATGTCACTAAACGCTTTCCCTCTAAAGGTGAAACAGGAAAAAAAATGATAATAAAATAATATGTTCCTGTACAATCCTGTAGCGTGATTCTCTCTCTTACTAATTATTACCAATTTCGTTTCTTTGTTTTGTTTCTTTTTTTTTTAAACAGAATGCTGTAGCACTTGCTTCGGTCTCTCTGCCTCCATCACTGTTCCCTCCAAACGCTCCTACGGAGTGTAAACTGCAGTTTGTGGCTTTCCGTAACGGAAGATTCTTCCCGTTTATTGGAAACTCCAGCAGTAGGAGGAGCGTGAATACACCAGTCATCTACGTAGGCCTCGGTGAGATACAATCGCGATTGAAGCCTTGGTCTATCTGGTATCATTAAATGGTCCAATCGTTTTAGCTCAAATGACCCAGAAAAAAATCTCTTCTCTCTGACACACACTCTTAGATGGATGCAGCATGTGGAACCAGTCAGTTCCCATCATCGTGTCGCTGCGACACACGTCACCTGGTAACGATCCAGTGGCTGCACACTGGAGTCTGCAGGCGCTCCAGCATGATGGGAGTTGGAGTACAGACGGCTGTCATTTAGCACGTAGTGACGACAGCTTCTCAACACTATGGTGCACCATTCTCAGTAACTACGCAGTGCTTCAGGTAATGCCATGGGCCATGCCAAAACTTGTGTTTAACTTTCTATGGCAGCATTTTAGGGAAAAAAATATTTATACTATCTATGGTGTAAGAATGCAAACACAGCAAGGCACTCGGAGACAAATGGCTTTTCTTGCAGTAGGTTTTATCTGTCTAATGAGCTGCTCTGACCTGTCTGCGATAGACTCATTCCTTTAAACAGGGAGGACAGATCTCCCATTACAAACAGACATTTAACACTACATACCTCTTATGCTGACACCAGGCAAGGGGTGTTATATCTAACCTGGCTTTCGCATGTCTCTGGAAAGCAGCCTGACGCTGATTGAGTGAATCTTTAAACGTGGCTGCTTGCTTCCTGGCGCAGCCTTGACTCGAGCCGCATTTATGTCATAACCTGGAATGTTTGCGTTTAATTAGAGCTCAAGTTTGACGTAAACGCTGGCAAAGGAGTGGCCGCGGAATGTGGTCATAGAGACGTTAACGCAATTAGTCGCCTGATGTGAGTGCATAGTATGTGGCTTTTGTAATGCTTCTCTCTGGTATTGCAGGAGGTGTCCGATTTCCCAGGTCTGCCTTCTGCGCCGGTAGAAGTGCTCCACCCGGTGGTGTACACCTGCACCGCGGCGCTCCTCCTGTGCCTCTTCACCATCATCTTTACGTACATACTGCACCACAGGTAGTGAGACAATCAGGCTGAATCAGTCTGTTCAGTACTTACACATTCAGATGGTTTTTGGCTCCGTGTCTCATCGTCCTGTATCATTTTATGTCCGTAGCTCTGTTCGAATTGCTAGGAAAAGCTGGCACACCTTGCTCAACACTTGTTTTCATATTGCCATGACGACGGCGGTGTTCGCTGGGGGCATCACTCTAACTAGCCATCCAATTGCATGCCAGACCGTAAGTTACTAGAGCTCCAGTTCATAGAAAATGCCAGTACATCATAACATCATGTGTTAATTAGGTATTTCTTTTTGTCGTGTGTGTGTGTGTGTGTGTGTGTGTGCGCGCGTTAGGTGGGCATTGTTCTCCACTATTCTTCATTGTCCACTCTGTTGTGGATCGGCGTCAGCGCACGGGTACTCTATAAGGAGGCCTTGTGGCGGTCTCCAAGGCAACCGGAGGGCGAGGCGACAGCGGTGCCCACTCAGCGGCCCATGCTCAGGTCGGTGACGTCATCCGGGTGACACGAAAACATCTACTTGTCTCGTGTTAACTTTAACCTCTTGCACTGTGCTCAGTCACACCCTTCTGAAGCTGTTCCTGTTTTTCAGTTCGGATACGTACATATACCGTATGTACATTATATTCCGTATATACGTATATATTATATTGCTCGTTCACTCCGAAGTTGCTTTGCCTCTCCGTGTTGCGGGTTCTTCTTCTCAAGCGCTTAAATAAAAGTGTTATTATTTAAGACAGGACATATGGCGCTGGACAGGAGCGATGGGAGGATATAAAGCACTATTTAAAGCCAAGCATGCAAGTGCAAGACCACCCTGTCGCAAAACCTGACTAGTCAAAGAGCACCATTGTCCTTAGAAGAACCAAGAGCCATCTGTTAGTGTGGAACAAGCAAGATGGGAGAAAGCGAGCAGGAAAATGTACAGCGAATGGATTACATAAAAGTGGCAAGAAAAGCCATAAATCTAATAAAAGATAATGCTGCATGTCAAGTCACGCATGGTGACATGCATAGATTCCTGTTCTCCTCCGGCTAGGGTTCACACTGTACTACTGACCCCTCAAATGTGTGCCGCTGACCTTTACACTACCCACACACAGGGCCTGTCTCTGGGATAAATCATTCTCCTGTTCCCCACTTCTTCTGGCTTTCTTGAGAAACTAAAGAGCAGACTATTTCATTTTATGCCACCAGGACCAGCACAAGATTAATAAATCTAATAATCCAAATCCAGCAATGAAAAAACCCTTAAAGAACATGAGTTTTCTGTTATCCAGGTCTAGTGTTATTAAAAGCAATTAGGTTTTCGTTATTACCTTGAAGATTCTTTGGCAGAGTTAAAAGTCCTTCTATATTACTACACAATATTATAACATAAATCCTGGACCCCCGACAGCTCAGAGAAATTGATCTGGGCTGCTATGTAAAAGGTGGAAGGAAAAACAGGAAGGAAATCCAATCCTAATCCAAAAAAATCCCAGCGTCCACAGCAATTTGCCAGTGATTACGTTTATTTTATTTTGAAATTAACAAATGACACGTTGTACATTTTATTCATTCGTGATTACATTTAATGTTGTGGAACTATGAAACAAGTTAGTTCCTCTTATTGTGTATATTATAGCAGCAATACATAGTCGCTAAAGGGCAGACCTGTGAACACTGACCATAAAGAACTTCCTGAATTATGTAATGTAAACCTTACATAAAGTAAACATTACGTAATAACATAACGTAAACATTTGTTTCGATTTATTTGTGAAGGTTTCCATATGGACTTTTAAAATAATACTTATCTCTCGCTAGCTGTTCTGACAAGCTACGCGAATGCATAGTTAACTGCAAGTATATCTCTAGCCTAAGACTGGAGACTCCTTCCATAAATATTAAATAAATGTCTCCTTACAGTGGTCTTTACATTAACGATGATAGGTTTTCTTTGTTAAATAACAAACAAACAACACATGGCTTGCTGTTTTTCTTTTAGCAGTGTTTGTCATCCCGAACCTTTCCACGTCTTTCCCTTTCTGTAGGTTTTATTTGATAGCTGGCGGCGTTCCTCTAATCATATGCGGCATCACTGCAGCTGTCAATATTAACAACTACGGGGACAACAATCATTAGTAAGTTGAGCCATACAGTTTATTATTATTTTAGTACATTCTCTGAGATAACTGAAGAGGACGATCTGTTAAATACATACACGTGTACATATTCAAGACCTAAATGTCTGAGGGATGGCACTGTTTGTTTAAGACACATGCCAGAATTTACTCTAATATACGTAATATACTATGACCTGTAGCACAAATGCAAATTCATTCTGCTATAAGACTGACTTTCTGCAATACAACTGAGTTACGTTGGGAGCTTAAGTGAATTCAGGTGAATTAACGTTTCATGTTTAGCATTTAACTAACCAGTGATCTCTCAAGTAATGCTAAACAGCACATACACATACAATGTTTTGTCAAGTATTTTAAAAGGAAAATATGATACACCTCAGAATATTCTTTCTATTAGAGTGTAGTGGTTTCTAATACACTACAAGGACAAAGGATTGTGGACACCTTACCATCATCCATATGTGCTTTTTGAACATCTCGTTCTATTTACATTATATTTACAGCATTTACAGACACCATTATCCAGAGTGACAGACATTTATCTCATTTATACAACTGAGCAGTTGAGGGTAAAGGGCCTTGCTCAGGGGCCCAACAGTGGCAGTTTGGTGGTGCTGGGATTTGAACTCATGACTAGCTGATCAGTAGTCCAGTGTCTTAACCACTGAGCTACCACTGCCACTTCCAGATTTAGTTCCACTTTGCTATACTTTGATAACCTCCACTCTTCTGGGAACACTTTCCACAAGGTTTTTCGCTCTATTCAGGATGCTCAAGTTCTTCCACTTGGCTAACCTTGGCAAATCATATCTTCCTGGACCTCGCTTTGTGCACAGAGGTTCTGTTATGCTGGAAAAAAATAGGTGCTATGCTTAGTTCCAATGAAGGGAAATTGTAATGCTACAGCATACATACAAGTCATCCTGTACAATGTTTTGTCTAGCTTTGTGGCAACCGTCTGGGGAAGAACCATACATCGTTGTGATGGTCAGGTGTCCACAAACCTTTGGCCGTATAGTGTATGTGTTTCTATGGTTACAATTATGTTTGTTTTCAGTATTTGCATTGAAATGTGTCCTACACAGTAGCACTTTCTTTAACCATATATTTATGGCAATGCTGTATAGCTCCTTTAAAACAAGTGTCACTTAGACAGAGTGCATTTTGTTTGTCCTTAAGTAATGCTTTGCCCTCTCTGACCTTCTTACTGCTTCTGACACTTTGGCACACAGCTGTTGGTTGGTATGGCAGCCCAGTATCGGAGCTTTCTATGTTCCTGCTGGCCTGGTGATCCTGGTGACCTGGATCTACTTCCTGTGTACCATTGCACGCCTAAGAAGACGATCCTCCAAGAGTGTCAAGGAACCTCCATGCTCCACCACTGGATCCTCTCCCTTACCTGAAGCCCAGCCAGCTCTAAGTGGCAGCACTAGCTTACTTTCAACAGACTCTGCAGTTGGCCCAATGCATGCTGGATTGGTGCAGGAGGACCAGTACTCGGTCAAAGTGCAGTTCTTGGCACTGGTGGCGACTCAGTTCGTGTTTTTGCTTCTGTGGTGTTGCGGGGCGATGGCTATGTGGCACATGGACAGAGAGAGGAAGTTATTCAGCTGCCTGTATGGAGGAACGGCTACAGGGCTAGGAATCTTCTTGGTGCTCCATCACTGCTTCAAACGCTTGGATGTCCAGGCAGCTTGGCTTGGATGTTGCCGGGGTTACCATCGCCCAGAGCCGATTCCAGCCTACAGCCAACCCTGCACTGCCACTGCTGGAGTCCAGAGCACTTCTGAAAGGGGCTCGCAACTTTTTGTTGGCTCTCTTCCTCCAGCAGAGCAAAGCAACTACTCTTCTTCAGCCAGGTCGTCCTCGTCTCCGAGTGGCACCAGCAGTATCGGCACTGGACCCTGCAAGCTCACCAACCTCTTGCAGGTGACGCAGGACAACGCCAACAATGCTACATGTGCTCTGGCAGGCACCAACACCAGCACCAGCACAGAGAACAACACCAACAACAAACCTGCCAACAACCTGATGCTGCCAAGTATTAGCACCGCACTACCTGTTCAGCAGCAACAGCGGAAAAAGACTAGTAGTAGAACTAAGGCAGGAAGTGGCCAGCACCACCACCGGGGGGAGGGAAGGGGACATTATCGTCTGAAAGCACTACGAGGGGGTGGGGGCAGTGTTGGTGCCTTGGGCCCACCTGGAGTGGACCAAGTCAACATTCATCATGTTCACAGATATGCATCCAGCGAGAATGGAAGTCTCCGGAACAGCCATTCGGAGAGCCATAATGGTCCACTGACCAATGGGAGACACCGTGTGGAAGGTCCAGGAACGAGTCCTTCAGAAGGAAGTGATGGAGGAAGCAGCGGAAGCAGGAAGCCTTTCCCACTTTTGCCCTCTATAGCAAGCCGGGTTGCAATGCAGCAGAATGGACAGCGGCGCAGTGCAAGCAGGGACAACCTTAAATTAGTCACTGCGGCTGATAAAGACTTCAAACGGGGTTCTTATCCATTGAACACTGACACCATAACAGCTACCGGAACTAAAAGTGGAACAACCTCATCAATGCTACCTGCCACGTCGAACGGTATGCTAAAAGGTTCAGTGATCGAACTGGACGCAAGTGGATCGGACCATTCACAGGGGTCGGTTGGGATGAGGCCTGGGGTTTGGAAGAGTGAGACGACGGTGTGACGGTGACCCTGACATTGACATTGAGCTCTAGCTAAAGCAGCTAACATTCTTTGTTTAGAGAGGGTGAGCAACAGTCTCACTGCCTCGATCCCAGGTGAAACGTGGTTTCCTCCAGGAATAGCCTCCCTGACATTTTCTTTTCAATAATGTTCAGCAAGCTTCAAACAATTTGCACCTTCCAGAAACATACCAGGCCATTCGCCAGACAACTACTCAACTAGTTGTTGAGCTTTTATGAGGGATCCAGTACATTTCGGTGCCAAATAAAGCAGGAGGCTTGTTGTTTGGGCCGTGTTGTCTTGTTTTAATACAGAAATATGAAGGGGATATACATATATGCAAAGACTGAACCCTTTCCAAATCAGTATTTTTCATCATGAAATGGTGCCACAGTATTGTTTCTTTGTTATATGCTTCTTGTTTTAGAATATATCTAACATGAGGTTTAAAAGCTATTGCTAAAAAGTGAACACCTTACGGTATCTGTAAGCTTCTTCTTTTTTTTTTTAACCGTTTTGATCTATGCATATCAGTGGAAATGGACCAGAAAGTGCATTCCCAGTTCAGTTTGCATTTGTTTGCCTGTACAACCTTTTTTTTTTTAATACTTAATGTGTTTGCAGTGCTTTGTATCTGCTGGTTATTTGGCGAATGTGCACATGTGATTGTGAGAGATGTTGTATATGTCAGAATGTATGTATGTATGTATGTATGTATGTAAGAATGTACGGATGTATTAATTGACTATAACAGTGTTTAGCCCGATTC
>JAOVVH010000042.1:5137010-5147010 GCA_028566435.1 Scorpiodoras heckelii
CCATGGAAGTGATTGGAACACCTGAATTCAATGATTTGGATGGGTGAGTGAATACTTTTGGCAATATAGTGTATATATATATATATATATATATATATATGTGTGTGTGTGTGTGTGCACATTGTTTATTATGTCCACATTGCACTTCACATCTATTTGTACAGAACGTTAATGTTGGAATTAAATACAGAGATGACAAGTTCGTACCTGATTGGCACCTTTGACAAAGATATTTATTCACGATCCTCCATTTCCTACAGCATTCAAAACAAAAAAGCTACTTTCTGATTGTTTTCAGCTCTATAGAATATTCTGGAGAGACATGCCATTGTCTGTAATCTCCATAAAAATCAGGTCTTGACATTAATATTATAAGAATTCGTGCTCCATCCGTTCATTCATTATCCAGGTAGAAGTAAGTATGGCATCTGCAGTGTACGCAAATATCATGTCTCGCTCTTCATATACAAGTGAGCAGTGAAGTTTTGGTTGAATATAAAATAAAAAACTCCTCATTTGCCACATCTAGACAGATTAAGCAAAATAATTCATTTATAATAATAATAATGATTCCTATTATGTAATTCAGTGTAAATTACTACAAATAGGTAAAACTTAAAAATGAAATACACAAGTTCCAAGACTAGCAAATGATTTTAACACGATTTTAGGCATCAAGAACACTAAATTATAACACTGGAATTCAGACGAACTCCACTTCTCGGTACATTTTGCAGCCTACAAACATGGCTGCCATGGGTTACATTCCCCAGCACAACACTCCACTGGAACGTTCACCTTACCCCAAATACTAATCAAAGTTACTTGTTCCCAGTCAAAGTCACACACTACATATACACGGACTCTTTCAATGAGTCTCTGCAAAGTATGTGAAAAATCTGGTACAAATATTACACTTCTGATTTTTATCATTTTTGTTGCTGATGGCATTAACTCTCTCAGCTTGGTTTCACTGTTTGTCAGAGCACCACGCTGGCAGCGGTACAGTTGTTGGCGGGTATCCCAATGCCAATGCGTCTGTGGCAGGTGAACATCTTTCGAAGTTCAGCCCGGAAGCGATCGTGCAGCCAGGCATACAAAAAGGGGTTGCAGCAAGACGAGCTCATGGCGCACAGGTGGCACAGCAGCTGGATGAGCAGAAAGTAGCGCTTGTCAATCAAGTCGATATCGATGTCCCGGAGGACGTTGAAGACGCTGATGGGTAGCCAGCAGACAGCAAACGCCGCCACCACCAGTGTCACCAGACGGAAGGTTTTGCGTTTCCGTGCCCGCTGTGCCTCCGCCTGGCTTTGCGTGTGGTGTCCGGGCACGACGCAGTTGCGGAGCTTGACAGATATTCGCAGGTATGAGATGCAAAGTGCTGAGAGCGGGAGGACGTAGGTGATGAAGAGTGTGCTGTAAGCGTAGGCCAGCCGCTCGCGCTCCTGACCCATCCAGAACTCCTCGCAAATGGTGAAGCCTTCATCTCTGAATTCCACATGGTAAGTGTGGGCAACAGCTGGAGCCACCAGACCACAGGAGAGGATCCAGATGCCAGAGAGTAGATAAGCACAGGCCAGGACTGAGATCCGTTTCTTCAGAGGGTGCACGGTAGCGTAGTATCTAAAGGGCAAAAGAAAAGTAGAAGGGCAATAGAAATACAATAGACAAGGACTGTAAAAATACTTCCCTTCACTTTTAGTTTGCAAGAATTTCATGTATAGTCCAGTTTATTGAAGAACCTACCTGAGAAGTTACCTGAGAATACCTCTATCCAGTTAAAACAAGAAATTGCATTGATAGTTTAGACACTTGTGCTATCTCTCTTCAATTTCTTTTTCAATTTATTACTCAAGTGGAGCGAACACTGAGAAATACACAAAGTACACAGATTTTTGGACCAGTAAAAAAATTTTAATTAAAAAAACAATATTGTATAGATACGTTGTGTTCCTTGAGGTACAAATAGGATTATCACTGGTCCTTAATGTGCAGTTAGGTACATTAATGATTAATCTTTTGTCCACAGGACCCTATGAACCTGTCGGAGGTCCGTCTGGGTGATTACTGATAGACATGAAACCAATTATTTGGTTGAGCACCTATGAGTCTGAGTCAAGACCAAGACATAAAGGGTTGTGTCTGAGTCAAGAACAAGACATTGGTATTTTGGGACCGTCAAGATCGATTTAAGGCCTAAAAAAAGGTTAATTTTGACCTATATGGCCAGCATTATATATCAAATACACAGCACCAGTCAATACAAGGTGAACTAGTTGGCAACTCTTATTATACACAATTTTATGTTTATAATTACTCTGAAATATGTACCGGTACTATGAAAAATGGAAAGGTGTATCATTGTCAGTCTAAAAAAGTTATAGACAATCTAAAAGTTTCTCTCTAAAATTACAAGTCCAGCCCATGGTGCTCTAGTCTGAGACCAATTCAAGATTGAGTAGAATTGCTTTCAGTTCTGAGATGAGACAGAGTAAGTGAAAGGTAGTGTTTAGAACGGTCTCAAGACCAAGACCAGACTCGAGTATTAAAACACTAGTCCAGGTATAATATTCCTCACTTTTGCAACTACATAACTTTCCTATTAGTTTTATTGCAGTTCCTGAATAGTTCATACACTTTCTGAACAATATGCCTCATTAGAAATGCCAACAATAATATGGGATGGAACTACATGAGTTTTAAAGATCTACTACATTTACATTTCAAACGAAACAAGGTGGGCGATCTTCCTCTTCCAAACTGTGATCTGAATTAGAAACCGATCAGCACAGTCATCACAGGAGATTAACGTTATTACTGGTCATTGAAGATTTATGTAAAGTTTAGAAACATTAGTAGGAGAACATAAAATGTCACAATCTCTAGACTTGAAAAGTACATTGTTGACACCTTCAAGATGGAACACGATATAAAACTGTCCGATGGCCCATCCCTGAAATGAAAGATGTATACTAAAAGTACAGTGTAGCCTTAAGTGTATAACCGGGTGGCCAGATACGTAATAAACACTCCTAGGTAAAGGACTGTGCTTAATAGAGGTATAATGGAAGGACACTCTTGTATCTATAATTGTTCATTGCCTTATATTTCCGTGTTTGGATTTATACTTGAAGTGGGCTTGATCTAAAATGGAAGAGTGTTTTGTACCCAGCCACGAAGTTTTATAATAGCTTAATACTTTTGGTTCTGTTTCCACAATATACAAACTCTAGCCTAATCTAAACCACTCTGACTCTGAAGAGGCAGTAAATGCATCCTTAAAATGCAAGCCTACAAGGTAAAATACCCCCTCCCCCTTTTTTTTACCTAGTCACCAGTCTACCAGATGCCCTGTGAACCTTTTTTTTTTGCTAGCTTAAAAGGAATAGTGTATCTTCTACTTGTATCTGCATTTAATTCATATCATCTATTCATTCCCAGTATTGTATTTTGTTGTACCCCTAGTCCTTGGAATAAAAATAATACTCCATGAAAGATGTCTGAAGCTTTCCTACATGGCCAGGAGGCTGGAGTGTGTCCTAAGTGTGCTGATGTCCCCACCAGCTGTGAATGTGAAACCTTGAGACATTTTCCACTGAGTATTTTTTATGTTCTAAGAGCTACAAGTACACTTTAACTTAAATCTAAAAGCTGCATTTATGAAAATGGATAAAATCTAGATACTTGAACCTTTTTGTAAAGTAAAAAAAAAAAAAAACAGCAGAGCATATGCTGAATAGCTATTATGTTTATGATATTGAAAAATGTTTGCATGGCTGTTCCTTTGGCTTTGGCATTTCCACTTACCTGTCCACTCCAATTGCTGTTAACGTGAACACCGACACATACACAGTCACCGGCTGTATAAGGAACACCAGATAGCACATGAATTTCCCAAACACCCATCCTCGAGGGTTAAAGGCGTACGCCAGGGTGAACGGCACACAAGTGGCACACATTAGCATGTCCGAGAATGCCAGGTTCCCGATGAAGAAATTAGTCACGTTGTGCATCTTCCTGGTCTGGCAAATGACGTAGAGCAGTAAATAGTTCCCGAAAACCCCAACTAGCACTACCAGTGTATAGCAGGGAATGATAAGGAGTTTGAAAGATTGGAGCAGCTCCACGCCAACGAACTGTGGACTGCGTTTTGTCGAGCCGTTCCCTGACTGCACCGCCACCTCATATATCTGACCCATGCTGGAGTTTTCCATGGTGATGTTGCCCAAGAAGCAAGACGACATGGGCTCTGTTGGCCAGCCACTGCCACTGGCCTCCATGCTTGGTTCACTGACCTGGAGTTGGAGAGAAAGGGATTTGTTTAGCTACATTTGTGCCAGAACTTTAAAACCTATTAGCATGGATGTCCTTTTTATTAAATCACAGATGGTTCTGGAAATGCCAGATGAACTATCAGAACAGTTGGCTGTGTCCTGAGTGGGCGAGTAGTTTCGAGTGCTAATGCAGTTTATGTCACAAGTATGCACGAATTTTGCCACTTTATTAAATTTTTCAACAGATGACAGGAAATATGTGCAAATAGGTATTTGGAATGCACCGAGATGCAAACATGGCAAACACTGATTAAAAAAAATTCATCTTTTTATTCAGGGGTGAGGTGTACAAATCAGTAGCTTTCAGTAACAGATGGTGAGATTCTGACAGACATCAGAAGAGCTCAGTCACGCTCAATCATCTCGTGTAGATATATACGTAGCATGCACAAAATACAAAATACGTGTCCCATAATGAACATCAGCAAAAGTCGTTTGACTCATGGATATGTCCTTTACAATGATGCATATTTGCATGTAGTTTGTTTTGTAATGCAAATGGACAGCTCATTCTCTCCCACTCTATTACGAACTCAGCAAATGAATGACAAACTGACAAAGTGACTATTCAATCCCTTGGGCAAAACCATAGCAGACTTAATGATGGTGTTTTTTCTCTTAATGACAGTGTTTACCGGGTTAAGCAAAGAATGAGGAAAGTTACTGAGTATTACTTGCATGAGGTTAGCATATTTTATCCCTCTCTAATTATCTGCCTAATCAGAAATTCTTTCGTGGAAGAGATTTTTAGTTTTCAGCTTATGAACACATTTAAGGGGAAATGGTTAGCCCTTATTTGATCCTGATACTGAAATGTGTTAAGTAATGCTTGTATAATGTTACAAAGTCAGTTTTAACTCCATGATGGGTGAAAACGTGCAGGTATCAATATAATCCATGCAAAAGATTTTGGCCTAGTGTGCAGGTTATAGTATTAATACGCCTGGTGCAGTGTAATGTGGTCTGATACAAATACAAAGCAGAGTTACTGCTACCCCTTTAAACTTTGGATTATTGTCTAGTAAAGCATGGCCAGATTTGTTTCATTCCTCTTACATAAAGGTGATTTGCCAAAACTGATGATTTTTTATTTATTTATTAATGAAAGATTTTTTTTTAATCCATTTATGGTTACATGTTAATTTATGACTTTCCTGTGTTGGAAAACTAAAATAAATATTAGGGCTTTACTTGTGCTGACATTGGAGACTACTTCCATAAAAATGCTAAATAACTAAATATCTCCTTACAGAAACCTACAGTACTATGCAAAAGTCTTAGCCACCCGATTGGTTTAAGGACAACTTTTGTTTTTCCACCAAAAAATTATGTGTTACAAGTGAACACTGATTAAGAAAAAGACACAGCAAATATTGATTTCCTTTAGTTTATTACTGTGCACTTGATTGTTTTTCTTTTATGTAGAAGCATCTTCATTATTATTGAAGGCATCTTTGCTTTGCAGCAAGTCTTTACATGTGCCTAAGACTTCTGCATCGTACTATACAGTAATTAGCTGCTAAGTTTTACTAAGTGTCTTGGAGAATCTGTCACAGCTCTTCTGGAGACTTTGACTGTCACCCTTTTTTTTTACATGCAAAACTCAGCAGCTTTCATTATGTTGTTTGTCTGAAAAGTGGTCTGTTATGTAATGTGTTACTTTCGTTACTGACATACAAACATTTTTGTGTAACAGTTAATTTTTTGTTGGAAAAATAAAGTTTGGAAACATAAAATCTTTTTGTACTGACTCAATAACGCAGAACTCGAAAAAAAAAAAAGTGGCAGTAACAAATGTTGTACCTAAAAACAACAGGGTGCCTAAGACTTTTGCACAGTACTGTAAATCAACAAAATCACATTGTTCACCATACAAGTCCTTGCATATGGTGTTACTATAGAAACGAGATCATATTACAAGTGTATTAATTTAAAGCCATCAGAGCTTGAAAATTCGTCTATACTTTCTGAACATTGAGAAACAAGAGTTCAGCGACACTGTGGAATAAAACTGTTTACGTGATTCCTTGTTTCTAAACAATTTCTCATCCTGTATAACCTGTAACCACAAAATACCCTTCTTTGTTATTTCTTGGTTTTATTCTGTCTGTCTTCCTGAAACAGCGTGATCCCTTATGCTTTTTTTAAAAAAAATCTTGTCTCTTGTCTCTGGTTTGGCCAGAGGCATGATTTGTCTATTACACCCATTCCTATCCATCACCTGTGCACAACATATGTGCTCTGAAAAGTGCAATATTGGATACATTATTTTGAAGATGCCCACTCTGATGAGTTGGCCTTGAGGTCATGCTTTTGAAACATCTAACTCTGAGCCTTAGCTGAAAAGCCAAATATGTTTGAGAGGAAAGTGAAGTACAGGGCTACATGGAACTTGGAAAAGTGCACAACATCAAAAGATACTCTGTCCCAGAAATACATTTCTTCCACCTTAAAGGGGTTTACATCCTGTGTGAGTGTGTTTACCAGGAAAAAATTGCCTGAACTTTAGATATTATTTGCTCAGTAGAGGTTCAGTGGGCTTCCTCTGTCATCAGACTTTCCTTTGTCCTAATCAGCTCCCAAAGCCACATTTTCTGAAAGGCTTATATTTTGCTGTGATCGTGAACCTTGTCATTACCCTTGGCCATTCACTGCCAAATTTTTCATTAATTTTCAGACAAATGCCTGAAGCAACAAAATGGATTAATTTCTCTCTCTCTCTCTCTCTCTCTCTCTCTCTCTCTCTCTCTCTCTCTCTCAAGCTTTTCAGGTTTATGCTATTCTGTCTGCAAACTTAGACTGATGCTGTCTGCTAGGGTCAAAATTAAAAGAAATTAATTTTTAATTTTGGCCTCTGTAATTACTTGTCCCCTTTAGCACCGAAAAATGTATTTCGGCATGAACGGCATGCTGGCTGCATCACATTCAGATATCAGTCATCACTACTGAATTGTATATTTTTACCATGCAGCACAGCATAACGTGTTTTAAACATGATCTCATACTATACTGTATATACCTCCAGTATGCCCTTGACCCCTGACCTGTCCAACTAAGGACATCTACACAACTTCCTTAACAAGTTCCTTAATATCTTTTTTTTAAATAAAGCTCCTCAAAGCGTGATGTGTTGAAGTGTGATGAAGACACAGCAGGGGGGGAAAAAAACAGTTTTATATTCACGGCATCCTTCAAGACTTCATTTGATGGGTTGTTAATGCTGATGTAACGTGAAGACTTTGGTCTCAGTTGGGTTCCATTATCAGGAATAAAAAAAAACTTAACAGGATAGAATAAATTAATTCATTTTGAATGTGTATGCCATTGTTTTGCATACAGAAAACACTGGTTGGGCTAGGCATAGCAGCTTTTCAAAGATGATAAGAAATAATTGAATCCTGATATAATACTAAACAGCCATGCAGAAGACATTTGAAGACTGGAGTGTTCTTCATTTAGACACGCAAAGCAAAATATGAAATGAAATGAAATGAAATGGTGCAATTTTTTCTTATTGGTTAAATTGCCCTCGGTACTAAAGTGTAAAATGGTTCGACGTTGTCCTCATGTATCGTGTTAATACAGATATAATGCAGTTAAAGCAGCCTGTGATGCAATCAGTTTTTCCAATTTGGCTTCTCTATAGAAGGCTCCTTTAGTCAGTGCTTCCTTAGTATGCGTAATGTCCATTTACAGGTGCTGCATTTCCTGTCTCTGTTTCCAGTCTTTCCCCTTTAAGTCCAGTCAAACTCTAGTGACTCATCCTTGAAGAGTCAGTAAAATAAACGAGATGGAGAGGGGCAGGTCAGAGGTTAGTAGCCTATAGGCAGTGTGTGGATCTCCAAACGCCCCCATTTACACTGACCAAGTGAAACAGCCTATCTTTCTCTCCAACTATACTTCCATCTATGCTATAATATCTGCATTGCAGCAAATGTTGGGTATAAAAAAACTTGCAGGGATTGTTTGACAATGCTGTAATGCAAGCATTTTTTCCATAATAGATCAGATAATGCTGTTTCTGACATGTGAACTCAGTAAGTCATCTCACTTAATGTGTGGATTGGCTTCACGCTCGGCTGTGTTTTGGCAAGCTGTTCAATTTTAAGATGACAGACATTTGATTTATCTACACATAAAAGCTCAGTTGTTCCGCCAGCAGATTGATTAAAAATAATCAGTCATTCATACATTTCATTTTTCATCTTGAGGCATTGCTTTATCCTGAATGGGGTTGCAGGAGATCCAGAGCCTATCCCAGGAACACTGAATGTGACTGATACACACACACACACACACACACACACACACACACACACACACACACACACACACACACACACTCACACCTAGGGTCATTTTCTGTTAGTCAGTCTACCTCCTGCCATGCTTTTGAGAGGTGTGAGGAAACCACAGTGCCCAGGGGAGATCCATGCAGACATGGTAGAACATGTGAAACTCCACCCAGACAAAATCCTGAGCTCATGATCAAACCCGGGACCCGGGAACTGTAATATGAAAATGCTACATGCTTCACCACGGTGGCTCACAATTACCAAAACACAGGTTATCACCTGAAAATATCATCTTCTAGATGTTTCTAGATGTATCAGGTTTCTCTATGTAAATGCAGGCCACCAGTTTAGCAGAAGTAAGTGTTCACATCTAGAGCAGGGGGCATTTTATATTTGGTAATACACAAAACCTGGAATCCTTGAGGTATAAAGTGTAGGTGCTTTTATGATTTTAAAATGAATTCTACCATTTTTATGGCAATGTGTAAATGTATGCCAATTATCATAGCCATGATCACATGGTTGGACATTTTCATATCACAGTATTACAGTTTATGGCCACACAAAAAATGTGAAGAAATGCGAGTATCACTTCTCATGCACTTCTCATAAGCATGTTGAATTTGTGGTATTTAATATTAGTTTGGTTCTGGAGTACTGGCATATACACTCACTGAACACTTTATTAGGAGCACTACTAATACTGAACAGGTAGGTCCTTTGCTTGTCTTTACTCTCAAAACAGCCTCAGTTCTTCATGACATGGGTTCCATAAAGATGTTAGAAGCATTCCTGTGAGATCCTGGTCCATGTGACATGACTGCACAATGACTGCTGAACTCCTGCAGATTTTTTCAGGTGCACTTTCATGCAGCGAATCTCCCATTCTACCACATCCTAGCACAATGTGTTCGATTGGATTCAGAGCCAGTGACCGGGAAGATGGCTGAAGAACACTGAACTCGCTGTGGTGTTGTCGCAAGCCATGATTGATTGGTATTAACGTGCCAAGAAAACATTCCCCGCACCATTACCATTACCATTACCACCTCCACCAGTCTGGACAGTTGACCCAAGGCAGGTTTGGGTCCATGGATTCTTGCTGTCGGTGCCAAATTCTGGCCCTAACATCTATGTGTCACAGCAGCAATCAAGATTCATCAGACCAGGCTACATTTTTCCAGTCTTCAACTGTCCAGTTTTGGTGAGTCAGCTCTCTGGTCTTGGCTGACAGAAGTGAAACCCAATGTGCTCTTCTGCTGTCGTAGCCGATCTGCATTCTGAGATGCTTTTGTGTCAGCTCGAACGAATCTGGCCATTCTCTCTAAACAAGAAGGCATTTCTGTCCATAGAGTTGCTGCTCACTGGATA
>JAOVVH010000042.1:5167148-5180033 GCA_028566435.1 Scorpiodoras heckelii
GATCCACTCACACCAGTACAACACACACTAACACACCACCACCACATCAGTGTCACTGCAGTGCAGAGAATGATCCATTTCTTATTCATCTAAATATAAATGTCATTTGGGTAAAATATATTTATATTTACTTAAAGATATCAGAGATTTCAGCCATATCATGATCAGAGTTTTCAGATCGCCTCACACATGTTAGGATTAGTGTGATGATCAGTATTCACCCCTGTGCAATATCAGCAGTAACTACATTACCAAAGCAGGATGAATGGAAATGTCTATATATACAGTACGTAAGTTATATTAACCTGTTGTTATTATAGAAGAGCGCCCACAGGCATCTCAAATAAAAATGTCATTAACAATTTCCTGTAGAGAGTTAAGAACATCGGTGCAACTGAACAAATTAGGTTTCGTGATAGTTATCAGTGACGGCTCGGCAGCAGAGAAATGCCTTTAGGTTAGCTTTAACGAGGAGGACGTGTCGGTTTGCTGTGGTGCTCCGGCGTAATTCGAGTTGAATGAAAGGCTCGTCTGTTAGAGCAGGTACACAGAAACCGTTCATTATTAAGGATGGGAAATCATCAACTATTCTCCTGCGTTTCATCAAAATCAACTCAATATACTTGTTCCCTGATGATCTACCTTTGTGGTTTGTGGTTATGCATGAGCAAAGATCCCAAAGTAATGGAGACTTTCCTTTCACTGCACACTTTTGCCTAACTAGATCTGTGCTGAGGTCATAACGGGTCCATGAATTTCTTCCATACTGATGTGGCTTCGTGAGTTTACATGCAGTTATGAAAAAAAACTTGCCATTTCATTATTTAGACATTATTTGAAAATAGATCAAGCAACAATGTAATGAATTTCATTAGACATTTTTCCACTGTAATGTGAAATGCATTCCACTTGATTAGGCTGCAAATTAAGTGCTTGTGATTGAGAGTCTGGATTTAATTGGATATGCTTATCATAACCTTATGTATGATAATCATTCACACTGTATACTTATTACACCAAATACATGCTGTAATGTTGTTGTTTACAAAAGAAAAATGCATAATCGCTGATACGGTGAAGCTTTCTACAAGATGTTTATTTAACATTTATTAAAGGAGTCTCCAGTCTTAGTGCTTTGTAACAGTCAGTAAGGATTCCACTATGGGAGACATTCAGGACATTGCAATTCCTGTTTTATTTGTCTTATGTGGCAGTCGGGGCATAGTCGAACAGGTAACGTGAGATAAGTCTCACCTGTGGTTTGTTACTTTGAGTTTATTTGTGTGTCTTTTTGTGTTTCAGGGAGAGCTGGAGAGAGAGTGAGAGCAAACCCAGAACACGAGTGTGTATGAGTGTGTGCAAGTCGCTAAAAAGTGATATTTACGTTGGGCCAATTAAAGCATTTTTGTGTTACTAAAGCCTATTTCCCTGAGTCTTCCAACAGTGCGCCATTTTCATCTTATTAACAAAGAGTGGTTGGCGAGGAAAAGAAAGTTATTGATAAAGTAATAACTAGCTTAGTATAAACTTGTTTTGCAGACATTCCACATTACATGTAGCTATAAAGTTATGCAAAATCGGTGTCCTACTTTTTTAACCTCTCAAAGACACAACTACATGATTAATCAGGACAGAAGCACAACATCCATTTCAGACGTAAACATCTACGCTGTGTGATGTCTAGTCACCATCATTTCAGACATAAACATCTACACTGTGTTGTGATCTCTAGTCAAGGTCAGAGCTGAGTGGTCAAAGTCAGATGAAGAGATTCTGCCACATAGTCGAGGTTACTGCTGTTGATGGCACTCACGTTGAAGCAGCCATCTGGGAGCAGATACACATGCCTCTGCCTCACCAGAAATTCCACCTGCTGAACTAATGGACAAAATGAATTAAATGCTTAGAAACAGGCAAGCATTCATTGACCTTCTATTCAACCTTTCTTTTCATAATCACTTCCCAGTGGATGAGTCACTGATAAAGCTCTTGTTCAGAATTTTTTGGGTGAAATTATGCTCCCCTTTTACAGACAGGAGTCCTACATACACATCAACAGAGAAGAAGCAGAAATGAATTCTATCAGCTATCAATCCATTTTTTTCACCTTGCACTCTGCTAACAATGGCAGATGGACACAATTTTCCACCACTTACAACAGTCATCATTCCTGCAATTGCATTCATGCTCATTCATTAGAGAAAAATCAAGACAGTGATTGCTAGTGAAATGACATTTTACATTGCCAAGCATTTAAAGCCTTTAAAAATCAGATTTTGCACATACTCAGCCTCTCATTAGATGGCAATTTTTTTTTAAAAGGACAACCATCTCTGCTCTAACAATCTGAAAAGAGCACAGACTTCAAAAATTCTTCCATTACAAGCTGCCTGTTAGTGTGTAACTAGTACACTTTGCCAATATTACCATAAATTAATCATCCAGAGATGCAGAGACATAGAACTGAGAAAACAGGCCTCTTAAGAGTTTTAAAGTTTGTGTAAATGTCATGAATAACTCACAACTCCTAGGAGTTCATGTGACTGCTTTATTGTTTAGTCATCATCAATGAGGCTTTTCTTCTGCATGTGCACAGATTTCAAACTGTGGCTGAGTCAAAAGCTTACAAGACTGTCAGAATTTATCAGTATTTGTTCCTGCCACAACCGTTAACCATCAAGCACAAGTACCACAGGAAGGCAAAGAGAGGGTCTGTTTACAGCTACAGTTTCACTGTCAAATAGAGATGGGGACTCAAGTTTCTGACTTGGACTCAAGTCACACTTAAGTCACATGCATAGTGACTTGAGACTTGACTTGAGATTCATCCTCAAAAGACTTGAGACTCAAACTGTACTTAAGATTTGTGTCTCAATGTTACATTAACCTTAAAGAAATGTCTGACCAGTGGAATATCATTGCCCTTCCTTATTATCATGTGTAACCTCACACATGTGCATGACCACAAATGACACAAACATAAGAGACTTCAGATTTGACTTGGACTTGTGACCAAAGTCTTGAGAGATTATTTGGAGTGTAGCTCAAAGACTTGAGACTTGACTTGAACTTGCCCCTCAAAGAGTTGAGGGTTGACTTGTACTTGCCTCTTAAAGACGTGAGATTTGACTTGGACTTGCCCCTCAAAGAGTTGAGGCTTGACTTGGACTTGAATCTTTAAGACTTGAGACTTGATTTGGACTTGCCTCTTAAAGACTTGACTTGGACTTGTGACCAAAGACTTGAGCGTTGTCTTGGACTTGCCGCTCAAAGATTGAGACTTGATTTGGACTTGCCCCTCAAAGAGTTGAGGCTTGACTTGGACTTGCCCCTTAAATACTTGAGACTTGACTTGGACTTGCCCCTTAAAGACTTGAGACTTGACTTGGAATTGCCTCTTCAAGACTTGAGACTTGACTTGGACTTGCCCGTCAAAGACTTGAGACTTGACTTGGACTTGCCTCTTAAACACTTGAAACTTGACTTGGACTTGCCTCTTAAACACTTGAGAATTGACTTGAACATGCCTCTTAAAGACTTGAGACTTGACTTGGACTTGCCCATCAAAGACTTGAGACTTGACTTGGACTTGCCGCCTAAAGACTTTAGAGGTGACTTGGACTTGTCTCTTAAAGACTTGAGGCTTGACTTGGACTTGTCTCTTAAAGGCTTGAGGCTTGACTTGGACTTGCTTCTTAAAGACTTGAGACTTGACTTGGACTTGCTTATTAAAAACTTGAGACTTGACTTGAACTTGTCCATCAAAGACTTGAGACTTGAGTTGGACTCTAGCTCAAAGATTTAAGACTTTACTTGTTCTCTAGCTCAAAGATTGGAGAGTTGACTTGTACCCGTGACTTCTGGGTTGTGAAGCTGAGTTCTGGCATCTTGTGGCTACAGCCGGGGTTTTGGGCTAACAGGCCATGTCAGGTACGTTATTTGTATGCTATTTCAGGAGCTACTGGCAGATGCAATTACCCAGAAAACATGCACCCTAATACCACTAAGCCAGCCCTCTTTATAATCCCTAGGAGCATGCTGATTGGGCCCTAACCAAAGAACAAATGGAAAATACATTTAAAGAGTATGGAGAAGCCATACTGCTACACATTTGTAAGCTTTCTTCCATCTTAACTTAAAAGACAACTGGCAGCTTTGGAACAGCTTAAAAATGATCAGAAGGATCTTTTAGAGAAGTCTGTGATCTTGGCAAAGCAGTATGCCTGTCCTTGTAAAAACCTTTTGTCCTCTACAATGAAAAGCTTTCCACCTTTACTTAACCCTGCCTTAGTGTGTGTACAGAACGTGCTTTTTGGTGACTTTGAAGCTCTGTTCAGGCAAAAACAATCAATCTCTGTCTTGAGCTTCCACTAATGAATCTGTGATAGTTGTCAAACAGCTGTTATAACTGGTAGAATTTACTCACTTTATTTAATTGATTTGTTAATGCACACATTGCTCACCAGAGAGCCCGATACAACAGTAGAGTCCTCCTGACTTAATCAAGTGTTCCCATGTGCCTGGGCTTCCTAACAGCCGTAGCTTCTCTCGGAGGCGCTCCTTCATCAGCATGCATCTCTCCACGGCACCTTTAAGCCCTTCCTGCCTGACAGGAAAGTCATTTAAAGCAGTCAATGTCTAAAGCCTTTCCTCAGGAGAACTGATAATTGCTGGATGTATTCAGAGTCATACTTCTCAGGCATATTCATATATTCAGCTGCTTAAATTGATTGAAGTCAAGTTATTTAGTTTATTCATATTACCTGTTCAACCTTCAAGGTTGTCAGATTTTCTTGAGAAGAAGCATCTACATTTTTTTTAAACACAACACAAACCAAAAAGGACATAGAAAATGCAGACGAAAAAGGGACTTTATGGATTTTTTAGTACTTTCATATTGAAGTACTGATATTAACACTGAATGGCATTCCATAGTTTCCCAAGTGTATTTACAGCCCAAAACATGAATGTCAGCATGACATATTGTGGTCATGTCTAATGTCAGAGAGTGGTGCTGAATTTAATACAGCTCCTCACTTAAGCAGATATTGTGCAAGTAATATCTAACAAAGTCCACGGTCAGAGCTGCGATAACTGAGACACACATCTGTTTTCAGCTCTGCCCACATGATGAACTCTCACTCTAGTGTCTGAACATATCCGAGGTCTGAATACCAATGTGTACAATTTTGTTATTAACTCCTCACTCGGAGACTAAGCATGATACCTTATTACAATGCAATGGGGCTATTTAGTTGTGGTTTCCATTTCAGGCTTTTTTACATTTTTGTCTACACCGCGTCACCATTCAAAGGCAATCCACATATATATTGTGTCTTTGGGCCGTATTCAAAGTACAAAAATCAAGGTATAAATAAAGCCCTCATTTTTCCCCAAAGGGCAATTACAAATGATTCGCTGTTTAAAAAAAAACAAACATTTTAAACAGGATTACCATTCTACCATATGTGCAGGATTGCTGAGCACCGTTGTCACCACTCTGGCACCTTCCACCGGTGGGCGGGACCAGAGTGCTTGGACGAGCTTCTCTGCCTGGGATTGGACAGCAACCAGAGTCGTGCTGTCCTTTAGAACACAAAGGAGGTGAGCCACTCTTTCTCCTAAGAATGTGAGACAGGATACAGCATGGGACAAGTGAAGAATGAAGAATAGGCCTTTATTGAGAGAAGAATTTCACCGCACACATTTCTGTAAATGCAGAATTGCACAGTATTTCAACAGGCTCTCCATAGTGTAATGTGCAGTTACACAGTGTTACGTCTGGCTGTCTGGGTTGAGTGAATAAACATAATGCAAATATGTCCACAAAAGATCATGTGTTTTGTCTTGTGAATTAGCCTTTAAAATGTAAAAGGCTATAGATTTTGAGTCAAAGTATACACAAAGTGAGCTGGAGTTAGTCATTGAACTGCTTCGGTATTAACTCAACTTCCTAAAGTTAGTTCAACCTGTTAGTTCTACACTAGTTATACATGTTCTTTGCTCACTCTTACACTCAGTTTACAACGCTTTGGACATAGTAATTACTAGACTTTTAGGGTTGTATGCAGAGTCGCTGACTTAAGTCTAAAAGTTATGTCATTATTTAAACTGGGACAGTTATGCGTGTTCAGAATCAAGTTATGCACATGCTTAAGGAGACTATCTAAGCACTCCATTGAAGTTAGGCAAAGAGTTCACACTTCCAAGGTTGCCAGGTTGTTCTTGAGCAGAACAGTTTGACATGGGGTTTTACAATAGAGTGTAAACCACTGCTTTTAAGCAAAAACCAAAAGTGGACATAAAATGCAGACTGAAGAAGCAGATCACATTCATTGTTTGCTCTTAAATGTAATATGACATAACATTAAAGCAACTCTCATGCAACTGTTCGAATTGAAATCTGTTGTTACGTCTAATGTTTAATATGGGGGTGAGTCAAAAATTATCCGCACTCCGGTTATATTAAAACTTCCACTACGAGTCTGAGAGTAAACAGCAGAATATGGAATGGAAACATCTTCAATCGCCAACCAAGAAAAAGTTCAAAGTCAAATATCAGCTCCAAAATTGATGCCCATGTTTCTGGGATTCTCAAGGGCCAGTATTGGAACATTATCAGGAAAAAGGTTCAACAGTCAGCAGTGCCCATTACAGTCAGATGCCCACTGAAGAGCTGAAGCCTAAAATTCAGACAAATCGTAGAGGTCTGTTATCCGAGGGTGTTGTGCTGTTGCATGGCAATGCACGTCCGCATACCGCTACCCATACTGTCAACACTCTCCAAGAACTTCATTTTGAGGTGTTAATGCATCCTCACTATAGTCCTGATCTTGCCCCATCTGACTAATACCTGTTTGTTCCCCTGAAAGAAGCCTTACCAGGATGAAGATTCGCGTTTAATGAAGAGGTGAAGACAGTGCTGCATTTGTGGCTCGCAGCTCAGCCTAAAGCATTTGTTAATGAGGGAATACAAAAGCTTGTTGACAGATGGACAAAGTGTATTGAAAAGCAGGAAGATTATACAAAAAAAAAGATGTATTTGTCTTTTCTGAAAGTTGATAAAAAAAAATTTGCAGCCAGAGTGCGGATAATTTTTTTGACTCACCCTCGTACCGTAGCTCAACAACAATTTAAATATTTCATCATTTTGTGTTATTTTTATTTCTACTTCTCATTACATTTCATTGTCTCTGTTTGTCTACAGTTGGTCCTGCAGGCCCTTGATGAATTTGCAGAAAAACGTCATTAGGATCCACTGAGTCCTATTACTATGCACAGTGTGTTGCTATATTTCTGTGTTTGCTCTTACCATACAGGGTGAAATTGTGGGAGAAAGACTGAGCACACAGTAGTTCCATCCCCAAAGATACACAATATCTCAGTGCCCATGAGTCCTGATCAATGTCCCTGCTGCACAAACCCTGAGCTGGCAGCAAGAAGAAAGGCAGAAGCTGACGTTTCTGAGAGAAGAGAAAAAGACAGGTACTGAAGATGTACCTGATGCAACATTCATGATTGGACTAGCCAGAGACTAAGACTTAAAAGGCTAGCTTCCTACAACAGTGCATTCTCAATTCACACAGCTTCATGTCTTTCCTGATTGTAAGAATTCATCTTAACAGGTCATTTCTGTACTCAGAAGTATTCAGATACATTACTTAAGTAAAAGTACTAATGCAGCAATGTAAAAATTAGTCCATTACAAGTAAAAGTCCTGCATGAAAAATAGCTACTTAAGTAAAAGTACACAACTGTTAGCGGCAAAATGTAGTTAAAGTTATTAATGTAAAAGTACAGGTTCGGTCCCTCTGATTAATATTAATATATATGACATCATTAGATTTTCTTTTAAGTTATAAGAAAATTACACTTAAGTACAGTACTTGAGTAAATGTACTTAATTACTTTCCACCACTGATTGAAGTGTATTGAATTTAGGAATTTAGGTTTTATTATTTTTATTTTTTATTTAAGTTATATACATTTTATTATTGCAGGTTTTTTTATTATTAGTGCACACTAGTACAATAAATGGTTTGAAGTAGTACTGTCATGTGATGAATTTTTTTAATTGTGCGATTAATTTTTTAAAATCGCGTGTTAATCGTGGTCTTAACGCACATTTTGATTAGCATTGTACATGCAGCTACGCATCATAGGACTATTGAAAATGTTGATGGCGTTTATCACTGGTCTATTTGAAGAGAAACGACTGTTCAATGTTGCCTCATTATTCACTTGACTTTATTTGATAAAAGTGAAATATTAAACATAAATGATGTCTTTTCATTTTTTAAAAATAAAAAATTGTTTTTGTCTTTCGTGCATTTGATATACTGATTACAGGTGGAGTTTAATTAAAGGCATCGATTCTCCAATTACAGTAACACGGCACGTTGCAACTGAATATTAAGTTTACATTCCAACCAAAACATACAATAAAAAGTTAAAATACATCACCCACAGTTCATAGACGTTTCATCACATTTATTTCAAAAGTGCCTACAGCATATAAAATGAGTCTGAACAGCATTATTTATCATGTTAAATACAGTCGAGTGCTGTCTTGTAGAAAACAACCAATCAGCTGTCCGCTATTGATAACGTTGCAGTTCCCTATGAAGTGCCCTTGGGATTCTGTACCCTGTGCCATGTGTAGGGAGCAGGGATACAGCTTAGGGACCCTTGCGATTGGAATGCAGCCTAAAACGAGTAACGTAACGGTCAATTACGTGTTCACTGACGGCGCCATTGTTTTGCTTAATTTAACTCATTTTTAATCTGCGTAAATTTTATTTAGTGGTGTTAATTTTTTTAATCGCGATTAATTCTTTAACGTGTTAACGCATTCGTTATCGCGTTAATTTGACAGCACTAGTTTGAGGATTATAAAAAAAAAATTCATTTTTTTTACATTTTACATTAATTTTGATAAAGTATTATTTATTTTATAGAATGGCGTAGTATTAATGTTTCCTAAAAGCCAAGAAGAACATATTTAATTTTTGATCAGAGCAGCATTTACATTTGTATCTAAACAGAATCATTAAACAGTACCATCAGAAGCTAAACAGTACCATACCATCAGGATTTCAGTCACACGTTTCCATTCATTCTGTGAGAGATCGGCTCCGGTGGGACGGTGTCCTGAGGCAGACAGGACCACCACGCTTTGTTCCGGAGCTCTCTCCAGGTCCTCTACCATTTCTTCCACACACACTTTGCCACTCGTGCCATCCCAGTAGCGGTAACGTTTCACCGCCCCGATGCCTGCGGCCTCGAAGATACCAAGTAATGACTCTGTGAAAAAAAAATCACAGAGAGACAATAAGAAAAAAGAGTTTCACTGTCTAGCTGTTAATGGGTTAAGGGTTTCTAATGCCTTTTTCATAGCTATTAAACAAATTCAAGTTGATAGGGTCTAGATTTCAAGTTGCCTGCATTCAAACCAATGAAATAAAGGGACAGTATGAAAAGCTGAAGAGAACCAATATCATGGTGTGCTTTAAAAACTCTAGAAATATTGTTTTCTCTGCCTTTGCCTCCCATTTGTGTCAGAGATGTTACTAGGATTTTATCTTTGGGTGGGTATTTGGATTATCTGGATGGGCAAAAACAAAAATGCTGCTTTGCTTAAACAGGGTATGTAAACAAGGGTGTAGTTTAATTTGGAAGGGGTAAGAGAATACAAAAGGGAATACGAATATAGCATCCAATCTTTGTTGGGGCAGGGAGTGATAATGACTAATTCATTCAAAATTATATTTCAAGGACTGTTTAATACATCTAATAGTAAAAGTGTTGGATAATGTTAGTATGCAGCAACTGATTTAACAGACCTCATCCAGAACTTGTTGCCATGGAGACTATATGTCATTTATTTTCCACTCCAACTGGTGCTCAATAGCCAGGCAGCACCGCTCAGCCGACATGCTGCGATGTGTTTAAGGAGCGACAAGTCATCAACAAGTCAGTATGTCCTGTTTGCAGTGCACTAAGACAGCCAGGTTGTTAATACAAAAGTGACATATTTATGTAGCAAAATTTGGTCAGTGACTTCCTGTGCTCTATTCAGAGTTTTCACTGGATGGACAGATGACTCCTCTGGGTAGGCGAGGCTTATCTCTGAGTGGGCAATTCACATCCATGATTTGTAGGCTATCATACATTTAAGGTTAAGATTTAAGATCAGCATCACACCTGAAATGAGTCTTTTGTCTGATGTCTTTTTCTTTCCTAATAGAGCATAACATTAGCAGTATTCATTCATTCATGTTCCTTCCACTTTTTCCTTGTAGTGGGGTCATGGACACAAAGGGCTGAGAAGGTCACCCGAAGCCAGGTTTGATATACAGGGTGAGCCAGAGAGATCTAACGATTTTCATATGCTTATTTCTCAGATGCTAGTTTGATTAGAGTAGTGACTGGTGGGGGAAACAGTAGCTCAATTGACACTGTTTTAGTCAACATGATGCAGTGGTCAGCACAACATCGCGCATTCATTACGTTTTTTTTTTTTTAATGGTGAATCTGTGATTGCTACTCAACAGCTATTTCGCATTAAGTTCAATATTCCTCGTCACGGTGCTGTGCCCTCTCAGAACACAATTAAAAACTGGGCTGAAAAGTTTCATAATAACGCTTCTGCCTTGAAAACAAAACCTGGTCCTAAGCTGGTCCTCAGAGAAAGAGCAATGGCTGTATTGAGAGGATCTCCTGGACACTCAAGCTCCTCACCCTATCATAGAAAGTAAACTGTGTTATTTGGGTCGCCTGGGGGTCCCAGGGGTCTCGCCAGGTAACCCTTATCCAGCTAGGATCTCTTTTGTACCTTACGTTTTTATGATCACACTTTGATCACACCCCCAATATAAAATGTCTCAAGTCTATCAAACGTTTTTTTGTCAAAATACAAAGAGCAAAAACCCAATTATGCAATCTGAAACAATTTTATACAGTGCATGTGAGTTTCAGATCTTGGCTGCATATTATTTGGACAAGCGTCCGTCTGAACTTCCTACAGATTTAAGATCTGTTTGTAATCTAATCCAGCTAAGCAAGATCTTCAAAGTAAGTCTGATCTAGATAGAACTGCTAGTGGGAGCTGGAACAAACTGTAAGGTGGTACATTTCCAGTTGGTGACCGCTTGTATCTTTAGATTATACCAATGTTAGTGTTATACAGGTACATACCATCACACGGAGAAGACAGGAGAACGTGGCCGGCCCAGGAAGAGCTGACGGAGCAGCAATGCTTCAGTAACTCTGCTCCCAGACGCACCGCTCCAGAGGTGCCCACCGTCTGCACACCTAAAACCTGCAGAGAGTGAAGCAATATTAAAGAGCCAGCCATTTGTTCAATTATAAAGTCTCCATATAGGTATGCCCAGAAAGTAATGAGAATAATTAAATTTTTTATTTATTTATTAAAACAATTTACAATTCAGTATTATCATCTTCAAAATATGATCCTTGTGAACACGCTCCCAACACCTCTGCCATTGTTGGTAGCAGTGCCTGAAACCGTTAACTGTGAGGGTGTTCAGAGTCTCGGGCGCGACTCTATGGATGTTCTTAACTGTGCCGAAATGGTGGCCTTTCAAGCGCGTTTTCATCTTGACCTTACGGACGATCGCTTGTGAATCAAAAAATATGAAGAACAGTGTCTTGAATTTTGATTTGCTCATGCAAGCTTTCTTTGGCTGAGGCGATGTTGTCACGTGCCATTAAGCACTTTGTCTTTTTGTCTCAGGATTGTTCCTGAACACGCAGGAACTCCTGTGATCACTCTGTTCAGGAAATTGGGCTCTCTTATTAAATGATCCAACAGCTCCAAACTCGCTTGTATTATTCCAGTGACAAGGCACTTCAGCAGGGTTTCACAGAAACATCAAGGCAACTGCGAAGGCAAGAATGCATCTGCATCTGAATGCATAAAACTGTTTATCTGAACTCCCACTCTAACTGACCTTGAACTACCATCGCCATGCGTATATACGATCTACACCAATCAGGCACAGTTCCACTCACTTCCACTTAGCATATAGCTGCACTTGTAGATCTATAAAGTGCAGCTATATGGTAAGTGGAACTGAGTGGATCTTACCAAATCTACTCTCCTGCTCCGTTTTCCTCTGCTTTAGAATTGTATCTCTTTTGAGTACAATGTTAAAGGGGCAGCAGTTAGAGTGTGTGTGCATCATCTCATAGCCTTAAACACTTGAAGCACTTTAATATCATCAGTGCAGAATGTTGCTGCGTCAAAATTTAAGGCAAAAAAGCACTCATGGATCAACTGGAGCACTCTGTGATTATCAGGAGTTTGTTGCTTGGCTAAAAAAAAAATTGCAGTGATTTACCACATCACAAGTGTGCTCAAGAACTCGAACAAATGGTGCAAAACACGTTTTTGTTTTGTGTGGGGAAAACGGTGTTTTATTCACTGAATACAGAATTTTATTTATAGAATTCCTCTGGTTAGGTATTCAGAGGTGATGTGCATTTGGAGACAAAATTGATGTGCAGGAGTCTATAAATTTAAATGCACATAAGTTATTTCTAATGATTTTTGGAGTCTTAGTCCATTTGAATGGGTCTGAATTAGATTGAAAAGATGATATGAAAAAGAACAAAAACACTGGCACTGAGTTGCTAAATGATTCGCCTCATAGATGGTTAAATTGAAGGTTGCTTCAATATTACTCTAGTTGATTGGCAGGTTTGAAAACACAGTTAAATGAACGAAACTGTGTCTCTCTTTTGAATTACTTCGTGGTCATAGAGTTTTACAGCTACTACCTTTGAATGCCGTAATGACTTCCGATTACAGGGTCAAAGTTAAAAATGTTGTACTGAAAGCTACAGGGGTTAGACAATGAAACT
>JAOVVH010000042.1:5183105-5193844 GCA_028566435.1 Scorpiodoras heckelii
AATAAATAGTACACTACACCATATATGGTAAACGGAAATGAATAAATAGTACACTACACCATATATGGTAAACGGAAATGAATAAATAGTACACTATGCCATCCATCTATGGTAAACGGAAATCAATAAAGAGTACACTACACCATTTATGGTAAACGGAAATGAATAAAGAGTATGTTAATATGCCATCTATGGTAAACGGAAGTGAATAAATAGTACAATATGCCATCTATGGTAAACTGTAGTGTTTAGGAAGCGATTTGGGACACAGCCTGTGTTATAGCCTCTTGAAACATACTATTAGTCCATAACTTAGTTAGCAAGTGCTAATCTCATGGGCATTTCTTACCAATACCTTAGAATAATCATGTCTTAAATATTGATGAAAATACTTTAAAACAATAATAATAATAGTGCTTATCAAGTATTCAGGCTTTTTTCTAAAATGTTAGCTGCCCTTCGTATTATTCACAGCGTGATTGGCATCAGTGATGAAAATGGCATTTAATTATACATTTTCTTAGAAAAACACACCACAATTATCAGACCAACAATACATATCATTATCGTTGAGGGTAAGGCAGATGATCAAACCAGTGTCTATTCATATATTCAGATGCATCTTTGAATTCAATACCGCAATCATCTTTGCTCTTCTCTCATTTGCATCACATTCATTAATTTCAGCACAGAAACACTTGGCCGGGGGTTCAGCATCTGTGGCTATATGACTAGTTATAAAAGAAAAGACGGACAAATAACATCACATAAATATACTCCGAGGACTTTGGTGTTGTTTTGCTTCACATATTTCGTAGCTTTTCTGATTCATAAGCATCATACACATTCATTTAAGTACACCGAGGTCTGAACCCGTACGTCCGAGCTGTACATTCTGATCTCAAAAAATGGTCAAATTCATCCACACAGATGATCAAAGACAATTCAGAATGGTTCAGTCAACCACAAAGACTCCTCCTTCCTCCTCCTCTTCCTCCTCTTCTTCCTCCTCCTCTGTGTTTTCAGTAGGATTAACTGAAAAGACAGGAATGAAACATATCATTAATTATGAAAACCATCCACGAAGATATGCACAGTGGATGGTGCTCACGTGTAATGTGTTGTGCAGAGATGAACACCGGCCCTTTGCCCGAACACAATCTGAAGGTAACAGGTGGCATGAGCTCCAAGGCAGGGAAGCTGACCTGAAACACCGGATAAGGTGTATGATCAAGTGCATGCTGCTGAAATGTCCTGTCCTGGAAATGAGTTTAGATTAGTAGTGATGGACTCACTGTGGGCATGCGGTGGCGCAGGGTGGCAATCGGAACAGGCTTGGACTCGCCAACTCCGTCAGATACGGCAACTACATGCATCTCATCACTCGCCTGTGCACTGAGGCATATCTGCAGCAGCAGGAGCAGCAGGAGAACGTGGATTTACATTCAAATCGCTCATCCTGAACTGGCTTTCTTGCATTAAACTGGCTTGCACTTGCACACACTCTTGCGGCACATCTTAACCCATTGGACTAGAAAAACATATTGACAAAACTACTCTTTCTTCATCACTCAGAAAGCAAGTTAACCTAAAAAATGGGAATTTAGCTTCAATTTGCCCAACATGCATGTTTTTGGACTGCGGGAAGAAACCAGAGCCCCATGAGGAAACCTACATAGACACGAGGAGAACATCCAAACTTCATATGGGAATCGAACCCAGGACCTTCTTGCTGTGAGGTGGCTGTGCTACCCACAGTGCCACCGTGCAGCCTGGTAAAGAAACGATAATGCAATGGCAAGACTATTGTGAGGATCCACGCTTAAGATTTTAATAGCATTCAAAAAATCTGGGCCAGATGCATTGATATGCACCATATGGACTTCTTGCACCGGATTGCAGTTTTGGGCCAATTGTGATGCTCATCTGTAGTCTCTGGTTCATATCATGTTTTGAGCTAAGATTTCATTAGGGCTGAGCTTTTGCTCTGTTCTGGGAGCCAGATTCGGATGAGTTCATTGCCGTTGTTCCATGGCCACATGCGGGCCAAATGAAAGTGGTACGGGTGGGCTGGCACCAGGCCATCTCATATTTGCTATTCGCACAACTAATCATGCTAGGTTATGTGAGCGTTTATTGGGGAGAGAAAAAGAGATAGGCAGAGGGAGGTTGGGGGGATTTTCATGCAGTATTGATCAGGTCCAAATGTGGCCACTTATCCACTCTTATCTGAGGGGAAAAAATCTTGCTATATGGGAGTCACATTCTAGACATAGACGTCTTGCTAATTTTACTCCAATCCATGGCTGAAGATCTGCTACTTATGAACCGATGACGACAGACATGGAGAGTCTTACTGTTTTGATGAAGAACTGGTTCTCCAAAAGATCATCTTCTGCCTTAAACACGGCCGTGGTTTGGCTGGAACTGAGCTCACATCCTGGATAAATGGTAAACAGAGAGGGAATGGAGAGTGAGTGTATGGCTGGTGCTACTTATTTACACTGAAGTACCAGAAAAACTGGCACTGTTATGAAAAATGAAAAATACACAGCAACGTCACCTATGCACGCCATTGGGTGTGTGCATATATAAAGCGATAGACATCTATATAATATATAAGCTTCTAGATCAGTTTCCCCGATGAGGATTGCAAGGTATCACGATTTTGCGTTTTTCAACACGGTTTAATAGACGAGGCTCGTGAGATGGGTCGTAGCATTTCGGAGGTAGAAGCAAAGTTTGGATTTTCACGTATGAGCATTTCAAGGGTGTAACCATGACTACAAGAGTTCTGGCAAAACCTTGAACTTACGACAGCAGTCTGGGCGTAAAAAGACTCCGTGCGAACCTGATCAGCGTCGGCCGGCAAGAACAGTTTTACGTGACTGGCGCGTAACACTGCTTCAAGTAACGTCAGAATTCAATGCCGGGGCCTCAACAAACATCAGCGTGAGGACTGTGCAACATTCGCTCCATGGGGGACCTAGCAAGTATTAAGTGGTATACCAGTTTTTCCTGATACTTCAGCGTAGACAAAAATAATAATAATAATAATAAAGGTGATACAAATATAAAAATAGCCAGGTCCTACCCCAATACACACAGACTTTATCAGAAACAGACGAAGAGCTGGTTATGTCTGACAGCCCGACTGATGTTATGGAAATGTCTTCAGCAACGCAGGTGTTCATTGCGTTGAAATGTCAGGCCTGCAAACAAAATGACACAAAATTAAGTTTGTGTGTTTCTGTGTGTGTGTAGTTGTGAAGAATGTAAAGATTTGTTGCTGCCATTAACCAGAGTAGCTTAAACAGGCCATTTCTCTAGCTTTTCCTGGGTCAGAATAAACAAGCAAACAAAAAAATTGTTATATGGCATATAATCTTAGTCATTGAAAATAATTATGACTATGATATGCTTCAAGACTTGTAACTTTGGATTAAATGGTACATAGAGAATATAAAATAGACAATAGGTCTATTTTGAAGGCTCTGTGTTTATAAATCCTGAATGACTATTATCAGTGTAATATATGCATATATATTTTTAAGATCTTTATGACATTTTAACTTACTGAAAGACGACGTGAAAGACTCAGACTTGAGGACGCGAGTGATTCATGAAAAAAAAAAAGGTGATTAATGAATTTCAGGTGATTTTCAGAAACACCTCTTGACTGCCTGATAAATGGAAATGGCCACTAGAGGGCAGCGTGGGACCTTAAAACAATATGGCTTCCGTGTGGAGCTGATTAAACATGGAGACTTGCAATGAATAAAAAAACAAAACCCTTTCTGGGAGCTACGAAGTCATGGTACGAAATTAAGTGTAACCTGAATCTGAAGGTCAAAAGATGCCCAGGTCAGGTGTTTAACAATTCAGGCTCATGAAACATCATTTAAAAGATTGAGTGAAGGAAAGAAAGCAAACATGCTGATACCATTTGCCTCAGGGGGAAAAAAAGAAAAAGAAAAGAAAGAAAAGTGGGAAATGTGATTAACTATCATGCCAAGAGGACATTACATATATTCCAATGATTTCAGAATAATATTTTGCTTTCAAACTATGATTTGGGTAACAGGGTTGTCCATTCGACGGAGTAAATAAGTCAAGATCACAGTATTGTTGAAAAAAATGTAAGAATTTTTTTTTTTAATGTTTCATCTTGACATGATCTTGAGGAAATTCAGAATAGTGAAAGATCCTGCTTCTGGAATATTTCAATATGCCTTTTCGTAAACTCTAATGTTTGAGAGAAGCATGTTTCAGATATGAGATGTTACATGGATTCATAAGGGTGGCACGGTGGCTCGGTGGGTAGCGCTGTTGCCTCACAGCAAGAAGGTCCCGGGTTCGGTCCCCAGGTGGATTTGGTCTGGGTCCTTTCTGTGGGGAGTGTGTGCGTGGGTTTACTCTGGGTACACCAGTTTCCTCCGACAGTCCAAAGACATGCAAGTTAGGTGAACTGGACATACAAAAATTGCCCCATGACTGTGTTTGAAAGTTGAACTTGTGTACTGATAGAAGACTTGTGTATCGATGTAACCTTGTGTTTGTCATGAATAGGCTCTGATGCTGAAATGATGTTAGAAACTAATAAGCAAACAAACAAATGGATTCGTATGATAATACCAAAAAAAGCTTTGAAGTATGTTAGTGATTAGATTTTAAGGTAAATTGTAAAAAAAAAAAAAAAAAAAAGGTTAAAAAAATAGGTTGTACTAATGTGTTCTCTCTCTCTGTCTCTCTCACACACACCCATCACACACTCATTCACAAAAAGTGGCAATAATATCATAGTCTGTCTACTTACATGCTTTTGGAGAGTAGGAGGAAACCTGGAGAACCTGGATGGAAAACATACGAGGAGAACGTGCAAAACGCACACACACAGTAACCTGAGCTCACGTTCGATCTCGGGACCCTGGGGCTAAAAGGCAGCAATAGGTTGTTGTGAAGGACACTTTACCTATGCTTATAATGCCTTTTAACATGACTTTACATACATATATTTAAATGTACTGGCACACAAAATGACATTTTGTAGTTGAAGATGTCTGAGTAGGAGAGGAGGTGGATGTACACAATACAGTCCTGGAGTAAAACTCATTCCTCAAACATTCCTCAAGAAACGAAGGCCAGAGATCAGTTAAGTTTTGTTTAGGCCTACAAATGCCATATATACTCTGGAATACCAGAAAAACTGGTATACCAGTTAATACTTGGTAGGTCCCCCGTGGGATCTTGTAGGGAATGTTGTACAGTCCTCACGCTGATGTTTGTTGACGCCCCAGCATTGAATTCTGATGTTACTTGAGGCCGTGATGCACGCCTATCACGTGAAACGATTCTTGCCAGCCGACGCTGGTCACGTTCACCCAGAGTGTTTTTATGGGCAGGCTGCTGTCGTGAGTTCAACGATATGCCAGAATTCTTGTAGTCACGGTTACACCCTTGAAATGCTCATACGTGAAAATCCACACTTTGCTTCTACCTCCGAAATGCTATGACCCACCTCACGAGCTCCAACTATTAAACTGTGTTGAAAATCACAAAATTGCTTTACATACACACTGGCAGACGCAAACAATGATATGCACAGGTGGCATTGCTATGTATTTTGCATAGGCTCCTGTACCAGTTTTTGTGGTAGTTCAGTGCATATACGTAAAGGCTGTGCTCCTGTCTGCCAAGAACAAAACCTTTAGAAATTTAACCCGCTGGTCACGGTGTAGTGATCCACCACTACGCTGATATATTATGGGGTCCTTGATAAACGTTGCCTTAATGGCACCTACAGATGGTTCTACTTAAACAGACTTGAACCACAGCAGCCTAGGAGCATCTTTAAATGATTGCTTTAAGTAGATACCAGATAAATAGAAGAGAAAATTGGGGTTGATTAGAGACAAAAGAAATCTCCACATTTGAAACATTTGCTTCGGTAGTTCCTTTAAAAAAATTACTTCAGCTATTTACTTCAACTGCCATATCTTTATTTGCTCATGTTAATGAATTTGGAAATGTTCACTTCAAATCCCACACTTTAATTGGGAAAACATGTTCTTGTTCTTGTTGTTATTCAACAAATCTTTTTATGCTCATAGAAGGCTTACAATCTGAGTGCATATTGCTGCCTGAGCTGTAATTGCTTTGATCCATTCTGCCAGTAAAAACATTGAGAGGAGTCCATTGGGATTTTTGTCTCACATCAAGTTGCCCTCTGTATTTAGCAATGTTTGACTTCAATAATAATATAAAAATATCATAATTGGTTTCACACAGAGGTTTGAGGGGCCGCGGTCATGGGAGCTCTCAGCATGCAACGCGAGCTGGACACTCGGGTAATGTTTGTCACCTACCCTCCCCCGGTTTAGTGTGTGTTCCTGTGCTGTTGTTGACTGGCCTGAACTGGTTGAGTCATGTGACCACTGGCTTCCCACCGGTATCCCACGCCACTGATGTCACAATAATGTTAACAGTAACTCCCAACATTTTATGTCCATGTCATACTTTAAAAAGTTCAGATTGTTATGCGCTTTCACAATATTGCACATGCAGCCAGATGGATAGCAGTGCATACAAAGTTCTTCGTTTTGCCTGCAGGAATGCAGAGTTTAGCTTGCATGTAACTCTGTTAAAAGAGTGACAAAAACAGCACTGATAACAAGAGTCAAATTCCTGTGCTTCTGTTTTTGGATGTGTTTTTTAACTGAGAACAGGGGTCATAATGGGATGATTTGCAAATATGTCCCATTTTCCCCACCCACACTGAAGCATGAAAGAAGTGTTTAAAACGAAATTGAGTGAAAGGCCAAAATGGAGAAAATGTACACTGAAGTGCCAGAAAAACTTTTCCTGGGGCCTATGCACAATACATAGCAACACCACCTATGCACATCATTGGTTGCGTCCGCCAGTGTGTATATAAAGCGACAGACATCTATGGAAGCTTCTAGAGCTGTTTCGCTGATTCGCCGTGAGAATGGCGAGTTATCATGATTTTGCGATTTTCAACGTTGTTTAATACTCGAAGCTCGTGAGATAGGTTGTAGCATTTTGGAGGTAGAAGAAAAGGTTGGTAAAACCTCATACTTACGACAGCAGTGTGGCTGCAAAAAGACTCTTGGTGAACGTGACCAGCATTGACTGGCAAGAATCGTGATAGGCGTACAATACTGCTTCATGTAACATCAGAATTCAGTGCTGGGGCCTCAACAAACATCAGCGTGAGGACAGTGCAACGTTCCCTCCAAGATCTGGTGGGGGACCTACCAAGTACTAACTAGCATGCCAGTTTTTCTGGTACTTCAGTGTATATCTACATACAGTAAGAGTGCACAAGGACCTTTATTACATTTTTAACTAGTCAAGTTCTAACATCAGGATGTTAGGGAGGTGTAACATACAGACTGTATGTTTTAGTTCCAGTGCACTAATTTGATTGGACAAGTGGCATTACAAGAGTGCTAATATCGTTTAATATAAAGTCACTGGTACATTTCACTGTTTTTTCGAAATTCGCTACATAAAAATCCAGTTCTAGAAATAATTTGTTACATTGAAACCGTTAGTGTTGTAGTATAACCTTTTCCAACTTTTCATTTTAACTAAAGTACATTAATGAACTGAAATGACGTTCTTTCGTTCAGAATGAATAATTTTTTTCCTTCTAACTTTTTGCTTTCCTCGACTTTTAGCTATCCTGTTCTGGAAATCTTGTAGCATAATGTCAGGGGACTTATAATCAAGTTATTGCAATCTAAAAAGTTGTAGTACAGCTTTAACTGTAAATCTACTTCCGTTAACTATCCTGAGTGGGACCCCCAGGTTTCCACCCACCTCCCAAAAACCGCACCTTGCCCCCAGTGTTCATTGGTTTGGCGCTGGATCTACCGGTATTCTGACCAGGCTGAAGTGGACTAAAAAGTGCAGATGTGAAAATACACTCAAAAAATGCTCCAAGTTCCTGTTTATCTCAAGTCCTCTTCAATCAATCAGGACTTTTCCTCTTCTTACAGGACCCCAGTACCTGATTCCAATCATGTGACTCTATTAAAAAAATTACATGAATATTACTGAGGCACTGGTTTGACACTTTACTAATTCATTCATTTGTCTTCATTAAATTGGACTCCTACTTGTTTTCCTACTTGGTGCAATTCTTCTGGGTAGGTTTTGACACAGTAATCACACTTCGGTACGGACCAAAACAACTGCACCGAGACCCTTGAGAGGAGGTGGTCTCAGTGTGGTTCTGTGGAACTCTGGAGCAGTTAGATCCGGTAGATCTGACCCAACTACCATGTGTATTCGGCAAGTTTGAGCTTGGGGCCAGCTGTCCTTTGCATTCTGGGATATGGCAGAGTAACTGTAACACTACTGCCTGTGTAGTAGTAGTAGTAGTAGTAGTAGTAGTAGTAGTAGGCAGCTAGCTGGAGAATGAATTGAGGTCTCACTTTGACTACCCGTGAGGTATGTTGCCTTCTTGATGTTCTGATATACTGCCCAGGTAATTTGTCTCAGTTATCTGCAAAGGTCAACTCTGCCTTTGCTCCATACTAAACTGTATCACAATGTTTCTCTGACAGAAATATGCACTAGTCCAAAACACAGGACCTTCTTCCTAAATCTACTTTCTTGCCGCCGCCTCAGATACATCTGACCAATAGGCAGAGTAACCGTTCTCACGTTATTTGTAGTGTTGCATTTGGGATTTTTCTTTGTGTGAACTGAAGAGGGGAAAACGCTCCAAGTTTACTAAATCATCAGCTGAATCAGACCGCAGCAAATAGACAGTAGGTGTGAAAACACCCTAAAAATGGAGGCTGTTGGAATGGGTCATGGTGGAAAGCCAAGTGCCTTTCTCAGGGAAGCCTGGATTTCAAGCCTTGCTGCTGGTGTTTGAGCAGAGGAATCACAAAAATGTGCTGAGAACGGTGAATTGGGAGGCCCTGGAATAGGGTATAATTGATCCACAGTAGAGTTTGTTGACTTTTGGATGATGTAGATGTGCCAGATTAAACCTTGGGGAAACTACTATATATTTTGCAGTGTAACTTCATATATTGCTCATTTATTAATTCAACAGTGACAGCTAGCCAATACTTTTCTATCTTTAATTCTTTCTTTCTTTCTTTATTTTTTTTAAAACATCCTTAAAATCCTTTATTTTGTGGAGGTTTGCTGATTTTTGCTCTTTTGTGTTTGGGAGTGATCAACTGAAGAAGGACACTGAAGAATTTCTCTGTTAACTTTGAAGGTGAAAAATGTTTTCAAAAGTGATCTGAAATTGCATAAAGAAAAATATCAAGTTTTTTTAATATTGCAAGCACATGCGCTTATTTTTGAAGTATTTTGTTTCTTTAACTGTTTATTTTGTACATATTTTCACCATCCAGTAATTTTAAAATGTCATTTTCATAGGCTCATGTGTCTTCACACAAGGTGACAGCATTGCCATTTAACCCTTACCATTAGACTTAGGGGTGGGAAAGATGGCAAAAATATCAAAGCACAATTTTTCACGATTTTATCTCGATTCTTTTTCATGTTGGTTTTGGTGGTATTTTTAATCCTGACTTCCCGCTTATAAAAAAGGGGAGGAGAAGCATCAAAAGCATGATTACTTGCTATGATTGGTTTTTCTGTGAAAGGGACTAGCAAATAGTGTGCTTTGGCTGAGCAAAAAAACAACAACTTTGGAGACGTGTATGAGCAAAGAACTGCAGCTGGTATTAATTCTGCGTACGGTGCCAGTGTTGCTGAAGTCATTGTTAGCCTATGCAGTGTGGAATCTGCCAACAAAAAAGGCTAATCTTTGTACGTTCAAGACGATATTTTTCGGGTAGAGGTAAAGCACATAAAAAGAAAACACCAGTCAGTTAAATAAAAAAAAAAAATTATTTCCATTGCAAAAAGGCACGAGAGAGGCATGCATTATTTAACTTCCAGGGCACTGTAACCTAAATAAATGCAAAACTGGACAAGGAAATTAATTTTTATTTCATTTCATGAATATGAAAAAAGGAAATAGATTAACTGCATGTTGCATGATTTTCAGTTTCAATCAGAAATTGGATAAGGAGTCATTTTCTGTTTTCTCATTTAGAAATGAGAATCAGATAATAGGTCATTTCTCATTTCCCGTTTTTCCTGTTTGATAATGAAAATCGAATAGACAAAATGTGCACACACCATAGCAAGCTAAAATGATCTCCCTGTGTATCATGGACACCTTCTAATCCTTCACAATCTGATTATCATCATATCGCACACCCCTAATTAGACCCATCTAAATTTAATCATAATTAAGAGAATCTTTTGGTTTTCTTAAGGTTTCTTTGCTGACAATGGCTACATATTAACATATAAATAATTAACAAGGTAGAAAGTAAACTGGTTGAGGTTTTTTTTTGTGTGTGTGGCTAGCTAACATCCGTGCTAGAGGACATTAAATGCATTACAATTATTTATTCAAATGTTTATACCCGAAAATCAATGATCGCTTAAAAACAAATATTAAAAAAGAAAAGAAGAACAAGTAGTATATACCAGATGTCGAATACGCTACTCCAGATTAACACTTGCCCGCTTATTAAATGACGCAATATACACCAAAATATACAACATGCCAGACAATTCTCTCAGTGAAACATACACTGATCAGGCCTAACCTTATGACCACCTCCTTTTCTCCATACTCATTGTCCATTTTCTCAATTCCACTTACCATA
>JAOVVH010000042.1:5443700-5455952 GCA_028566435.1 Scorpiodoras heckelii
CCTCCCACACTAAAATGACAGGTGTTTCAGTTTCATTGTCTAACCCCTGTACATTGTTTTCTATATGATTGTATATTAACGCGTGTTCTTTCTCTCGTCATTCTTCCCAGTCTGCTCATTTTCTCCACGAGGAAGCTGCCAGGTATCCTCGAAAAATCCACTACCACAACCCACCAGATCTGGCCATGGAGGCACTAGAAGTAAGCCGGATTATTCAGATAAAATCATGAAGGTCTTTTTCTTTGAAGGGACCCTGTTACGAAACTGTCCCACAAACATTGAACCGTGAGCAGTGTCTCATCATCATTTAAACACTCATACACGGTGAAAAGACAGCTGTGGTATTTGATCCATGTGCTATTTTGACCGAAGAACGTCACATACATCTGATTAAGACACCAGGGAACTGTGTTAACTTGTGGAAATGGGTGTAGTGGGTCTCCGTTAATGTTAATCCTATTGAAATTTGTGTATCTCAACTGTCTCCTTCCGTCAAAGCTGTTCTTCCGTACGGGCGCCACTATTCTGAAGCTGTTACAGGAAGAGGATGGCAAGGAAGAACCGGAGCAGAAGGACCAACTAGACTACGAGCTTTTCTTTAACATGCTCACCGAAGCTGCGATTGGGCCGTTCGCTCGTGGAGAGGAGAAGAGCATGCCTAAAACAAGCGACAAGTATGTCAGCAGTTCAATCCAAGCCCTGTTTATGTTCATGCCCGTTGATGTACGAGATATTTGATAGTGATACCAGTACTCTACTCTACTCTAAGCATGATTAAATACATTGGTCACTAACTACATTACTTGCGCTTATGTTGGCATCCTTTTTTTTTTTTTTTTTCTGGTTCGCATTCAATCTAAACTCTAGAAGGGGTTTTTACGTACAAACCCCAGTTCCAGAAAAGCTGGGATACTTTCTAAAAATGCAATAAGGACTAAAAACAGTTCGCTTGAACGTTTATTTAACTAATAAAAGTACAAAGAAAACTTTTTCAGTGTTTTCACTGACAGACCTAATTGTATTTTGTAAGTATAAGAAACAACAGAATGTGATTGCTGCAATACGCTCAATAAATATGGGACAGAGGCAAAATAAGACTGAAAGGGTTATACAGGTAACACTGTTCTGGAAGGTTTCACAATTATCAGTTTAACTGGTAACATGTGAGGGTCAGCAAGATTGAGTATTAAAAGGAGCCTAAACCAAAGGCTTAGTCTTTCCAAGCAATGATGGGTCGTGGTTCACCACTTTGTTACAAACTTTGTGAGAGAATAGTCAGTCAGTTCAAACACAATGTTTCTTAGCGTTCTTAGCGTAGGTCTTTCGCTACCTGGAAAGGTCGGCTGCTGAAGGATCCACCAGTCGGATTTTGCATTGCCATGGAAAAGAAGGACGCATTTCTCGGCTGCATGGGAAGGAGACTTCGAAATGGAACGGCCAAGTCGGGCCACTGTGACGCGTTCGGGTGCAGCCCCTGAATTGGGCCACGGCTATAGTGTTTGTGCTTGACAGGCTTGCTTGCAGTCCAGATCTGTCGCCTGTTGAAAATGTACGAGAGAAGAATCAGACAACAGCGACCACGGACTGTTGACGAGCTCAAGTCTCGTACAGAGCAACAATGCCTCAAAAATTTCCGCTCACAAAACTGCAGCAATTAGTATCTTCATTTCCCAAATGATTAAAAGTACCATTTAAAAAAAAAAGAAAAGAAAAAGTCATGTGACCCAGTGATAACCACGCGTCCGTCCTAACTTCTTTTGAGTGTGTTGCAGGCATCACTTTCTTAAATTTGTTTATATTTAACAAAAGTTTGTCATTGAAAACACTGAAAAGCTTTTGTTTGTCCTTTTGTCTGTTAAACAAAGCTTCAGATGAATTGAGATATTACAGATTTCAGTGTTTGTGGCATTTTTCGAAGGTGTGCCTACTTGTATGGAAATTGGGTTTGTACATTTCAAGCCCAAATGAAATTTGTTCAGATGCAACAAGCCAAATTCAAAGGCCAACGTACTACACTGGCTGTCTCACTAACTGAAACACTTGGTTGATTAATGCAGTTTTGCTTGCTGTGTTTGCACCAGATGAATCATTTTCACTGTTAGGAATCGACTGATTCAGATGACTTTGCTACTTGTTGTCTGTGACATAGTTCATCCAAGGTGTTCTTTGTAACCTAGACCAACTATGTAATGAAAATTGATAAGGATTTTATTGATTAGTTGTAACAGCTCTGTGTTAAGCTTAATGATTTTCATGAGCGATATAAAAATCTTTTTAAAAAAGCAAGCATCAAGGTCTCATCTATTTCAATTTATTTAAAAAAATGCATGAAATGCCTGATGAAATCTTTCTTAGTCAAATCTTAACATTAAATCAAATCATTTCTGATCATTTATTACTAATAGACTAAAATTATGGAAGCAAATAACGCTAGGAGTGTTTTAATATTTTGTATAATTTCATCAGGGAAAAACCCCCGTCTTTGAACGATGACGACTCGGACTTCTCCTCAGCGCTGACGGCGTTGATGGCAGCAAATTCTACAGCAACAGTCGTGCCCGTAGCGACATCGTTGCCCGGCGACGGTGCGGCAGGTGTGACTTCCCCTCCGTGCGTGGTCACTCCGCTCGACCACGATTACGCCAAACGTAAAAAGCTGCAGCAGAGGCAGGGGCAGCCGCAGGACGGTACAGTACACCTGGCCTGGAGTTTATACTCACTCACACACTCATTCACCTGGTGGTGACCATATGATCACAGTAATGATGGCTAGTCCTCACTCAGGGGATTGGCCAGTGGGCTTGGGTTTATAACAATAACTCCTCCCACCCCTGCTCTTACCATCTGCACGCTGAGGATAATGGGAACATGAGTGACAAAGCTGGCAGGGTCTGCCATTTAGAGACAAATGTAAGGTGTGTGTGTGTGTGTGTGTTAGTAGTGAGAGTGCAGGAGAAGATGGAAAGTAAGACGATGAGTGAGGCAGTTTGGAGATAATGGGCCACATATATCAAACTGGATATGACGCAGTTTATTTATAAATTATTCACAGAAGCATTTTCACAAGAGATTTGGTATTCGTGAGAAAGCACTTAGTTCAGAAAAGCATTCATGACCGTCTGAAGCGAGCAGTCTGCCTTAGCTATTTACAGGCTGTCCATCAAACAGGATATGGGAAGCAGCCTAAAGTTTTATTTTTCTCACGTTTTAAGTCTTATAAAAGGACCACATGTAGTTTTCACTAATCATACACCAATGCAATTTTCTAAATGTAAGCCTCTAAATGCACCATGATGTACACTGTACACTCTGTTTAACCCTTCATTGGATAGCGGGTAAAAAAAAAAGCTAGAAAAATCAAAGGTATAATTTTTTTATTTACAATGAACAAAAATATAAACGCAACACTTTTGTTTTTACTAACATTTATCATGAGCTGAACTCAAACATCTAAGGCTTTTTCTATGTACACAAAAGGCCCTTTTCTCTCAAATATTGCTCACCAATTTGTCTAAATCTGTGTTAGCGAGCACTTCTCTTTTCCCGAGAAAATCCATCCCCCTCACAGGTGTGGCAAATCAAGATTATTAAGATTCTGAGACAGTTTCTGACAGTTTGTGCAGAAATTCCGCGGTTATGCAAACCGATTGTTGCAGCAGCTGTCCGGGTGGCTGGTCTAAGACCATCTTGGAGGTGAAGATGCTGGATGTGGAGGTCCTGGGCTGCTGTGATTACACGTGGTTTGCTGTTGTGAGGCCGGTCGGATGTACTACCAAATTCTCTGAAATGCCTTTGGAGACGGCTCGTGGTAGAGAAATGAACATTCACTTCACATGGAACGGCTCTGGTCGACATTCCTGCAGTCAGCATTCCTTGCGACATCTGTGGCATCGTGCTGTGTGATAAAACTGCACATTATAGATTGGCCTGCCTAAGGCACACCTGTGAGGTGGATGGATGGATTATCTTGGGGGGGGGAGTGCTCACTAACACCGATTTAGACAAATTTGCGAACAATCTTTGAGAGAAAAAAGGCCTTTTGTGTACATAGAAAAAGTCTTAGATCTTTGAGTTAAAAATGTTAGCCAAAACAAAAGTGTTGCATTTGTACTTTTGTTCAGTATAGTTGCGCTGTTAGGTCAGCATTTCAGCCTGAGTATTTATTCAGGTTATTTCTTGAATAAAGCAGTAATAAAAATGACACTGCCCTATTTTTGGTTAAACAGAGGCGGTGCTGCTGAATCGGTCAGATGACAGACTTGACCCAGTTACTGGAGCGATCTGAACTCAGTGAGCTTGTCTATCTGGAAGCACTTCTGATTCAACATGTAGCCTCAAATGATTGCTTTACTATGATTGTGTATGACTATTTTTTGAGTCTGTATCTTACGGTGCTTTGATATATTTTCACCATTTAGTCCGGTGAATGTAACACTGGTGCATGTTTCCCCTTGGTGCTGTTATTCCAGAAGCTATAGCAGTAATGATCAGACCAAACCAACCAAAATGAGACCATCAGAATGAGGTGGTCTTGGTTTGCTTGGAAGCAGAATCTAGTGACAGAGTCAGGTGGGTTTTTTTTTTTTTTTATGAAATATTACATTACTTTACATTAGGTAGAGAGAATGACACCAGTCAAGTAAGTTTAGGAATCAGTGCTGTAAAAGTGCGGCCCCTGCAGCCTTGTCACCATGTTCCCATTCTTTCCTGCAGCCTACTCGGGCTCCCTTCCTCCCTGCTGCCTACCTGCCTGCTCCCTCTCTGCCTGCCTCTGGCCTGCTTTGCACCTGCTGCCTCTTAATCAATGCATAATGGGATGAGGAATAAGCACTCTGGACTGTAAAAAAAACTTTCCTTAACATCCCACAATGCACTCTGCTCAGCTGTGTGTGTGTGTGTGTGTGTGTGTGTGTGTGTGTGTGTGTGTGTGTGTGTGTGTGTGTGTGTGTGTGTGTGCGTGCTAAATGACAACTGTGTGTGTGTGTGTGTGTGTTTTTCTGTGGCTCACTTGCACTGGGAAGGAGGTTGAAACAAGTTTATACATGTGTATGTTTGGGGTCAGAAATGGTTGCCATTTACTGGTGTGTGGGTTTTGAACTGTACTGGGCTCACCTGTATGTTAACCTTCATAAGTAAATTGGCTGTAGTACTTCTGATGTTTCAGATACAAATCTAAAAAAAAACCTTTCTCTTCAGCCCTGTACAGGAGTAAAACACGTCCGAGCTCACACGTACCCTCAGGTAAAGCCAAAAACTCTGAAATGCTCCGAGATTCGATCTTTATGTATGCTGTTTTCTAAAGCCATGGTCTCCTCCGCAGCAAACCTCTCTCACGACCACAATTACTGCGGGTCTGGTTGTGCACCTTCTTTGCGAGCGGGACCTGCGTATGGTATAAACTACAGACACCTCCGTCCAGTCCAAAAGCCATAACTAATCTTCTCTCTCTCTTTAAGGGCTATGGCAGAGAACCACCATCCAAAGATTTACTCCCATCCAATGAGTGGCAGCAAACATGCCACTTAACACATAGTCACTGCATGAGCTAAAAAGCTAATACAAATCGTGCACATGGTAAAAAGACATGATATGAATTAGATGAGCGCTTTTTATACTTTTACACAGAATTTCTGTCCATTTTTACTCAACCCCGGCTGCTAAAACGAAATCTCTGGCCTGAATATTAAACATGTTAAATATATCGATTCTGGTGCTACACTGCAAAAAATGAAATCTAAACAAGTCAAAAAATCTTTCAAATGTCTAATAAATCTTGTTTTTTTTTTATTTCAAGAAGAATGGACTTTAATAGATTTTTTATGCAAGATAAATAATCTAGTTTGTAGATATTCTTTCTTATTTTAAGAAATTTTAACAAGATAAATTTACTTTTTAAATGAACTTGGTTCATGTAATTTTTTTCTTGATTTTTGTTTATTTTTTCTTATTTTTTGCAAAAAATCAATGTCAAAAAATAAAAATCAAGAAAACATTTACATGAATCAAGTAAAATTATCTGCCAATATATTGAGTAGATTTATCTTGTTAAGATTTCTTAAAATAAGAAAACATATCTAAAAACTAGATTATTTAATTTGCATAAAAAATCTATTCAAATCCTTTCTTCTTGAAATAAACAAAAAAACAAGATTTATTATACATTTTAAAGATTTTTTGAATTGTTTAAATTTCATTTTTTGCAGCGTAATATTTAATAATTTAATAATTTAATAATTAGACATTAGTGTTGTCTGAGAGTATAAGCGCTGCGGTGTTTCAAGCATAACTCTGAGAAAATTGGCACAAACGCTTCTTTTCTCTTGCACCATGTTAAAGTTGTGTTCAGTGTAATGTTAATGAGAGATCCTACAAGGAATAGTAGAGATGTTCATGCAAACTTTAGGCTCGTTGGTCCAGAATGCAATGCGACTATATGACGACTAGGTAGTGATCTTGGGAATGATAATCCCGATGGTGTTTATCGGGGTATTCGCATGAAAGTTGAATATTTGGTAGCTGATCTCTTCGAGCAGAGGCTATATGTGTAGAAGCGATAGAGCCGGACAGACTAAAGTACCGAAGCGGTAGAGATGAATTCCTCCTGGCAGCAGTTTCAAAAGACTGTCGGATGCCTTTATCGGTAATATAAGATACCGTTGAGTGAAAATTAAGTGACCAACCTGTCGATGAAAGACATTTAGGCTTGAGATTTTCATTAAATATATCGTGGATTTGGTTAAAGATCTCTAAATCCCGCTAAACACCGAAGTAGTAAACCCGACCATCCTCTTGTAGTGCACTATTTGTGGTTTTGGATTCGGTAGCAATCATATCATCACCTAATCAGATATTTGATGTTTGGATGAAATGTGAAGTGGGTTCTCTGCCACTGCTCTACTGTCTGTCCTGATCAGTACACTACTAAAACCGTTTTATCATTCAGCAGCTGTATTCTGCTTCACTGTACGACTGTGTATGTTTTGTGTGTGTGTGTGTGTGTGTGTGTGTGTGTGTTCACATTATGCAATCAGGCTAGAATATTGATTGTTCTGATTCACCAGTCAATCAAAAAAATGATTCTACCAAATCTACCTTGTGTGCTCCTGTTAATACAAGCACATCAGCTCCATATTTTTTGCTGAAGGTTTGTTGGGGTGTTTTTTGTTTTTTTCCCCCCCCTACCATCCCATGCTGAGGTAGCCAGTGTGTTGGCATTCTGAACCAAAATGTTACCTGACATGTTGGTATCACCACTGCCAACACACACCTACTCTCCAGATCCAGTCGCTGACTTTCTCAGCGTCTCAGCATGTTAAAAGCTTTCCTGAACATTTTCATTTCGAGGAAAATAAACCTGAGCCGTTTTTTTTTTTTTTTTAGAGGAACTACAGTTTATGGCACACTTTATATCCGAGACCAGCAAGCCTTCCGTGCTTTGTGAATACGCTGTGCTCTTGCTCTAAGGACGATTCCAGCTTAACACCAATCCTAGCATTTCAAGAAATCATCCACAGACCTTTTTAATGACGTTTCTCATCTCTAATCCGCAATTTACTCGATCGCAGCTTATCAGCATGGCTTTCTGGGACTCGGATGAAGCCTAGCACTTAATTTGATTTTCATTTCATCCGGACTTATCATCTATGGGTGAAGCTTGGGATTTCGGTGTTAAATTGTGGCTTTTTGTTTTAAACAATGCAATGGCACTATCTGTGATTACTCTTCAATCGAATTTCAAAGTAGACCTCATGGTGCGTGTGTGTGTGTGTTTTGTTTTTGTTTTTTTTCTTCCATCGTCAGAGCAAAGTCAGGACAGCGTGGCGGTCTTATCAGACTCCAGCTCCCTGCAGGACGTGTTCATGGACCCCACCAGCTCACAGGACAGCACCCACAAGATGGATTCTGGGAAATTTTCAGAAGACATGACCATGCTTATGAAAGACAAAGCAGCCACACTGGAAGAACCTGGTACTGCCTTTGTAGTGCTACTTTAGATATATTGAGGCTGAGGTTACCTACTGTGTCTCAGATCGGGTATGTTTTAAACATTCACTGTACAGTAGGGTCTGACCCTCTGAATGCACTTTTTATTTAATCAGTTTTTAATCACAGAAATATGTCACGGATGGACTAATCATACAAGCAAAAACTAGACAAAGTCCTACCTGGGTGGGTTAGAACTGGGCTTATGAGAGGAGTCGGATCAGATCAGATGCAGCGAGGACTATCTTGAAACTGTACATTTATCTTTTTACATTCAGTGTAAATGATGCAAAAGGGTCATCATCAAATCTTCTGACCAATCAGATTGTATTGTACTTATCATAAGATAAAAAATCAATAAATCTTCTCAGCTTTTTACATTCTTAATTTCTGGTTAATAGATGAGGAAAAAATACCCCGGTGACCCTGTCACTAACCGACGGAGTCACTAATCCGCCAGGCAGTCAGGGATAAAACACTTGCTTGCCCTGGATAGCTGGGCTGCCTGCTTGTTCTTATTGTTCTTAATAAGTACATAAATGACTATAGTTGAGTCAGTGATGTCACACCATTATAAACCATTGAATGAGACGACGTTAAAGCTATTTTTACCAAACGATGGTGCAGACAGCGTCACCATACTGACGACCAGGTTAATAAATAATGATTGCATTCTTTATAATTTTTTTAATTTAATATTTTAATAGTTATAAAAAGAAGCTTCTTGTTAACGGATTGTTCATGTTTCTCAGAGGAGAAGCACATGGACGTGAGCGCCGCCATGCTCTCCCAGGAGTCCTCAGACACGACTCTGTCCGTCACTTCTCCCGACATATCCGTCCCCAAACTCCCCGCCCCGGACACGCCCACCCAGACACCGACCGCCCTGCTGCGCTCTGCACCTCGCCGACTCGAACCACCCGAGCTGCTGGAGGTGCCCAGGTGTCTGCCGGCAGGCCGGGTGGAGCAGAGGAAGGTGCTGGTGGAGATGTGTGTCAGAGCTTTGTTTCTGTGCCTCAACCGCTTCCCACAGCACTACAAGAGCCTGTACAGACTTGCCCACCTGTATGCCTGTAGCAAGACACACAAGGTGAGACACACACACACACACACACAGCTGACATATTTATATAACATTTCACTGTACATACGAGGTGCACCGAAAGAGAAGAGACAAGTTCCTGGAAAACATGTTAACTTAAGATGTGTTCAGACTTATCAGCTTTGGTTTGATTAAAACGAACCCTGGTGCAGTTGTTCTGTTAGTGCGGTTCATTGGAGCAAGTGTGAACGCTTCCTTTTGAGCTCCTTTTGGTGAGTACTAAATCAGCAGGCTGAGACTGAGCAAGTGGGTTTCGGTCAAAAGAAGTTCTGGTGTGGTTTGTTTGAAGTATGAACACAATATAAATAGTGCTGTCACGTGATTAATATTTTTAATCGCATGGAAAAAAATGTAAATCGCGCGTTAATCACAGTTTTAACGCACATTTTGATTTGGGTTGTACATGCAGGCAGCCATCGTCGTCGCCGTCTCTCATAAAACTGATGTCACATACAAAAATATCTTTAGCAATGTTTCTGATGGCTAATGAGGTAGATCAGAGCGCTGTGCACGAGAAGAGACAAATAAAAATGCATTAAAAAGTTCAAATACATCACCCACAGTTCATAGACGTTTCATCACATTTATTTCAAAAGTGCCTACAGCATATAAAATGAGTCTGAACAGCGTTGTTTATCGTGTTAAATACAGCCGAGTGCTGTCTTGTAGAACACAACCAATCAGCTGTCCGCTGTTGATGACGTTGCAGGGCGTTTAGAGCCGTTTTAGTGACCGAGTTCCCTATGAAGTGCCCTTGGGACTCTGTACCTTGTGCAGTGTGTAGGGAGCAGGGATACAGATTAGGCACACTTGCGATCGGACTGCAGCCTAAAACGAGTAACATAACGCTCAATTTCGGACTGTTCGTGTCCGCTGACGGCGCCGCTGGTTTGCGTGATTTAAATAGTTTTTAATCTGCCTTAAAATATTTTGTGCCGATAATTTTTTTTAATCACGATTAATTCTTTAACGAACACATTAACGCGTTAATTTGACAGCACTAAATATAAAACAGAGGCATCTAAACGAACCAAACACAGGACATGATATCAGAACTATCGCGCTACAAGAGAACACGGTGTATTGCAGCGTAGCTTCTAGGGTATCTGCTGCAGAGGAATTTCTGGCACTGTTTTGCCACTTTATCCATTTTACCTCTTTTCCAGTTGGTAAAAATTCCACCAGGTATACACAAGCCCAACAAGTGCATTAAGCCCAGTGTGTTGCATTGCTCTAATACATGATATTTTTTGTAGCAACTTAACTAATATAGTGAGACACGCCAGGTAAAGTCATACCAGTTGAGACAGACATGTCCGTACAAGATTATAGTAATGCATACAATCTGGCTCAGCTCTGTTTTACACCATCTTGAGTGATAACCGATCGTGTACCGTTTGGCCCAGCTGTCTCTAGTAAGACGCTGTGGACAAAGCACACACACGTTCATTCTCTGGCTGCTGGATATTCACTGAAGACCTGGAAATCCAGAGAGCACTGCATGTTGGCAGCTATGTGATTTGTGATGGACTGGTAATCACCAAGCACTGCATATCAGAACCATATCTGAAGCTCAGATAATAGTGTTAATAGGATAAAGACGTGATCTGGCTAAATAAACTCACAGTTCTTTCTTTCTTTACAATAGTACCTGTAAGTTGAGCAGAGCTGTCTGAGCAGTCTGTCGCGAACCTACTACTGATAATGGACTTCACAAACATCAGAAACATCAAAGGCAGACAGTAGTGACAATGCAATCTTGCTTGGTGAAGCCTTGAATAACTGTAACGCGCTGAGAATACGATTTTATTTTAAATCAAGGCGAAGGCATAAAGTGAACCAAACCTGCTGTACATTCTAGAGATGTAAGCTGATAAACTGGGCTGCAGAATGATCCAGGATGTGTAGCACGGCAGAAACGCCAGGTCTTATGGATATTTGGCTTGAAGGAGAAAGAAAAGAGAAAATAAGCTACTTGTTTATTTTAAATCGGCTCGGCTGGAGTGTCGTTGAGCAAGACACCTAACCCCCAATGTCTCCCCAGGCGCTGGCTAGGACTGCCCACCGCTCCGGGCACGTGTGTTCACTGCCCCTAGTGTGTCTTCACTAGGGATGGGTTAGATGCGGAGGTTAAATTTCGCTGTGTGCAAGCACAGTGACAAAATGTTTCACTTTCACTTTATATGTTTATATAATTATCTAATCATTTACATAATGCCAACTCTGTATTCTTCATGCTTTGTGCTGATTTCTACACACACACACACACACACACACACACACACACACACACGTACATCACAACAATTTCAACCAACGATCGAAAGATATTAAGAAAATACGACCTCAGCCATACACGCTCCCTAGCCAGCAATGTTTTGTTGCCTTTGGTTTGTTTAATCCTGTGCAGTGTGAAACCACACCAATAAGCAAACGAACCAAAGCGATCGGTTTCACTCTCAGCAAAATGGACTAGTGGGTGTGAAAGCACCTCTGTGAAGTGTTTTCCATGTTCCGAAATACACCGAGCGGCCACGTGACTCGCAACCGCAGCTTCTTGCAGGATGTGCACCTTGACATACCTAACACCCACTGCCTTAATACAGCAAGCGCTTCTCGTTATTGGTAAAAACAAACAAATAGACGGTGTATGCAGTATGCAGCTCAGATTATTCCAAGACACCCTGTTTGTTTTGATATGATTTTATCATATCATTTAGCCGCAGTGTTAAAGTTAAAGAAAAACCCAAGTGCTTTTCAGCCTTGTGCTAGTTGAACAGGTTTTGAGGGAAATAAAGCCACTAACCAGACTCAGATGCTTTTGTTTGTGTTGCATAGAGACAGCAACAGAGCTCACAGCCTTAGTTAGCCTAGTCATTGATGTTTACAGACACCCGACACACAGGACTGGCCAACTTCCACTTATGTACAGGGCTAGCCAATTTGTTATTAGTCCAGCTCTTTCAGCTAATATTTCCACACTGCAAAATCTAAACAAGTCAAAAAATCTTTAAAATGTATAATAAATCTTGGGGGGGTTTTTTATTACAAGAAGAAAGGACTTGAATAGATTTTTTTAATGCAAGTTACATAATCTAGTTTTTAGATATTTTTTCTTATTTTAAGAAATCTTAACAAGATAAATTTACTCACTATATTGGCAGATA
>JAOVVH010000042.1:5503359-5515348 GCA_028566435.1 Scorpiodoras heckelii
TGTCTGAAAGGGATGTTCGGGTCCCTCTGACCACTGTGCAGGACTTGTATATGTCATTCCCAAGACGAATTGACGGTGTATTGGCCGCAAAAGGAGGCCCTACACCATACTAATAATAATAATGTGGTCTAAAACCAGGTGTTTCAGTTTCATTGTCTAACCCCTGTATATCTGAGCATCTTTTCAGCATACTTACTACTGTTTAACTTTACATCCAGATTTCTGTAAAGCTGCAATTGCTAAAATCACCATACAAATCAAACTGAGGATGCGGAGCGTTAGGGGTGGTCTGTGGAATATTTTATATCAGGTTCAATTCTATTCAATTTTATTGTCCTTCACAACGTCCAGGCACAACATTTAAGACAGGATAGTTGGGTAAGAAAGGAAAGTTTTCCCATGTTGCTCTTGGCCGTGCACATGCTGGCTGTTATCCTTTTGCTGCCGGACCACCCCGTCTGCATTAGGCAGGCTGTGTTAAAGGGAATGGCCAGCCGAGTGTGAAGCCCTCAGACCCGAGGCAGGACATTAGGGCCCATTAGCAACTCCTGGAGGATTCTTATAAAGTGCTGCCGATTTGTCATTTGCTCTCTTTGGCACGCATGCTACAATGTCAAATGTGCAGCTCATTCCATAAGGGAATGCGGTATGATCTCCAGTACTGTATTACAGTACTACAGTACTATGACATTAAATGTCTGGAATCTGATCTGTGCTTTCTGAGTGCATGCTAAACCCCGGGAACCTTCTCGAGCACATCGAGTGCTAGTTTGTATGTCTTTAGGCGCTGATTTGACTTGATTTCCTGCATATTATGTATCCAGACATAGTCAAGCTCAACATTCCCATTGATGGCTCGTACCTGAGGCCTGAAAGTGGCCAATTAGAGCATCAAAAGGAAGCATTGCATGGCTAATGCCAGTGAAAGGTGTGAGATTTCTCGTCGGGCCCTGGCAGGGGGGGGCTTTATGGAGGCCTACAGCCGTCTGATCACGGCCCAGAAGTGCCTGTGTATTGGCAGCTGTTAAGCTATTGAGTACTGATGGTATCCATGTGAGGCACAGCAAATGGTGAACCAGGCTATAAGTTGACAGAATTAGTAAGAAGGAAATAAAATGAAAGTTTTAAGATCTGCTTTAACTTTTTTTTAGTCTGAGCCGATTTTGAAGACCAAGAAAAACAATAGAGTAGAGTTTATGGATTTTAAGATGTTTAGTCATTATTTTACTTGGTAGACGTTTCACTTATTGGACATAATGACAGCACATAAAGTTAAATGCTGTAACATATTCGTATAAGTAAAAACTTGCCTTCGATGAGCAGTTTTATAAAGCGCTCATAGCCATGACTTTGAACCAAGCTGCTGAACTGAGGTCAGCTTTTCCTCCATAAAACCCTAGCTGCTAAATAGCATGAGACAAAAGCTGAGTTGGACTTGGGTTCAGGCTGTGTGTCTAAACTCTGAGCTCGGTGTGGGGCTCGGTGTGGGGCTCGGCGGGGCTCTCTTGATCTCTGTGGGGTCTTCAACAGGAAGCCGCTAGTAACGTTTAGATATGACACCTCGGACAACTTTACATTTCCTCTAAAGGCACGCCATGTGTCTTCAGCAACACATTAATGATATTTTAACCGCATCAAAGAGCATATGCATAACTTTATGACACGCTTCACAACTTGACAAGGTTAGCCGGATGTCAGCTAGCTGAAGGCATTTGAATACAGGTTCATGAAGATCAAGGAAAACCTTTTATGAGACTTCAGGATTTCGAGAATCGCACTGACAGAATTACCACACTCACAAATGCATCACTGTCATTGTAATTTTATAATATGTTGGTCGTCCAGTCGTTCAGAGTCAAATTGCATATTTTCCCTCCATTTTTTTCCTCACGTGCTCCATAACTGTAGAATCGTGTGTAATTTCTAACTAGACAAACACCTCGTAGGTGTTAATAAGCTACTTAACGTGGTCGAGTGTCCAAATCATCGAGCCTGAGCTGCTAATCCTGACAGCACCGCACACGCTTCAGCCCTTGTACCACTTTAGTACTGTTTTAATACTAGATGTAAAACCTGGAGGATTTCTGTTTACCCGTTTCCTTCTTTCAGCTTCATCCGTCAACCTCGTCACTAGCGAGTCTTACGCTGCTCTTACACGTGCTCATGGGATTTGTTGAAATGTACAGTACAGAAATGTGGATTTAGATTCAGATCCCTACTGAACAACAGTGGTGACAATAGCTAAGAAAAAAAAGAGTGTGAGGGTTCAATGAATGTCATGCTGCAGCGACTGACACTTATTCCAAATCTCATATCAGGTACTTCCTCCAAAAAGTCATATTCTCAGAGACGGCAAGAGAAACCTTGAGTGGAACCAACCAGTGAGCTTATAAATGATTACTCTTGTACAACTAGGTGTGTTGAACGGATGTGTAAATCTAATAAGTCTTTATGAATTCAGCAGCAGGTACAAATCTACAGTATCATGCCCTGAGGCAAAGGACAGATATGTAGGACATTTGCACCTACTTTTCTCATAGCAGCCAAATTCCTACGGTCTTGCTCACCACTTCTACACACCAGGCCTGAAGTGTGTGTGTCCACAGTGTGGAGTGACGCCAACGACGCATTACGTGTGCTTATTACCAGGTGGAAGAACTGAACCCATCACACCTTCATTAGAGAGAAAGAAACTGGAAAAGAAACCCGGTCTCCTCTCTTTCTCCTTTTCCTTCACAGGCCACTTCATGAAGTCTGTCGCAGAGGTGTGAGAGGATCTTTGGCCATTCTCTTACGCTCTGTATGGATGAGGTTCGATGAGGTTATAAGACCAATATGCATCCACTCAGCCTGGCCTGCATTCAATACTCTTGCAGCTAGAGCAGGCTTTCAGCTCATAAACACACAATTCAGGTGTCGTCGGGACTCCCTTTACGAGAGTCTCGGTTCAGTTGTAGAACCGTTTCCATTAGTGTCTGTATGCGCTATTGATTGAAACCAAGCGGGGCACTTAGGAAACCAGGTGTATGTGGCTGAATTCCCTAAAGGGCATTGAAGCAACACCAGCAGAAAGCTGTCCGAATGTTAACCCGATACAATTCAGGTATGTCTTTTAGTGGCTGATTTTAGTATCGCTATACCTAACCTAAACCTGCATTAAGGCTCTTCAACTTAATATATAGTGAATTACTGTTTTATAACACATTTAGATGTCATTCGTGGTACCATGTGAAAGGCTATGATGTTATTCTCTTTAAAAAGTTGCTCAGAGGTTTTTTGTTTTTTTTGGAAGGTTTGGAAACACCACATAGTACACTTATCGTTACATATATGTCAAGTCAGTGGCCTTTGTTACAATTGCTATACATATTTAAGTATTGCTGTGGAATTTTATGATCAATTATATGTTTCTGGGCTTTAAGGTGCTGTTGAATAAGCACGCCAGGACCTCACATATATTTGTGACCTGAAACTCCTAACTTAAACATATTAAACAGCACCAAGCAGACTTTCCTACTTGCCGCTGTTTTTACTATTTTTATTTTTTTATTTTTTATTTTTTATACCTTGTACCATTTCAGTACCACTTCCCCAGACATGATCATGCAACCTGGAAAAATATGTTTTCTTTATTCCCTTCTTATCTCTCTTTATCTGTCGACCTCGTCACCGTGTGTAACGGTCCTAATGTAAGTGCTGTTGAAACGTACACCTCGCTCCATCAACATTTTACACGCCACAGCTGCACTCTGGTGTTGGGAGATCAAATCTTTGACCAATAGTCTACAGCACGGACATCCGTTATGTAAAAAAAAACAAGAATCCTGAGGGATTCTCAAGGATATTGGATCTAAGGCCATGCCTTGTCAAAACGAAGGACTGTGATTTATTTTACTTTATTTTATTTTTAATTATTTTATTTTTAATTAGTTTTTCTTCTCTTTTTTTTATTTTACTCCATTCCATTCAAATTTGTCACAACCCATATGCTGAAAGTTTTAAGGTAAGTCTCTTAATCTGAAATCGCTATAACTCAAAATCAGGAAAACTGTCTTGGATTTGAGTTGCTGTTATTTATACCAGATAAATAAGAGCAACTCAAATCCAAGACAGTTTTAATACAATCGCTCCGAGTGAAAAATTAAGGAATAAAAAGCTCTATGGAGCCATGAAGTTTCCTACATATTACATTTTAAGTTAAATTGTAAATAAAGAACACATCTGAATAATGACCATTCAACAATTTCAACTGGATTATGTTCATGAGAATAATTTGTTTCATCATAAGGTTATGGGGCTGCAAAAGATTTCAAAATCCCTGATGTATTCAGAATTTCAGGATTCTTTGATTTGTCTGTCTGGGGTAACGTTTAAAGATTTACTGAAGAGCCACACAGAAGACGACACACAGGGTTTCTTTGTTCATAGCTTTGAGAACTTTTCATACGATTTCATTAGCAGGATTATAAAATCATAACCTGAAGGATTTTTTTATAGGAGTTTTACAAACAGTCGACCAGTAAATCAAAAGGCACCGTTTGAAAATTCACCAGTATACATTTTAGACCGTGTCTATTAAGAGGCTCCAGACTCCAGACTGCCTACGATGCTTATTTCCTCATTTGTGAATACGGCAGCTGAAGCACACACATCAGCTCACTTTCACAGGCAAATGAATATGAATAGTTGGGAATGCCATCCGAAGATGATTCACCCCGATTAACCCAGCCACGCTGTTTATGTGTTTGTTCTCTGTAAGTGGAGACCCAATTGTGCTAACAGCCTGCAAAGTACCGGGCCATACAGCCAGATTCTTTCGCTGCCGCACTGCCATTTCCTCCTTCAACCCTCTCCTGCTTCGTCTGTATCTGTTCCCTAGATATTCTTTGAATTTCTTTCAGCGTCATCCACCTCTCATTCTTTACCTGCTCCTCTAAATCCATCTCAATGCCGTCTGTCTTCTTTTCTCTTTCTCTGCATGAATAGAAAACTTAAACCCACATGAGGAATGCAGTGGCGCTCCTAATGAGATTAAGTACTGAAGCTTTGTTACGTCTAGACACACTGAATCCACAATACACAACCCCTCCCCCCCATTCCCCGCCAAACACACATACAGGGACAAGATGTGCCTCAGGTAAACTCACCTGCGTGTTTGCCTCAGGGCCTGTATTCTGTCACGACTCTATCAAAGCTTTACGTTCCTCTCCCTCAGTCCCTATAATGGATGTTATCTTTCACTCCAGTTTCAGCTACAAAGTGAATCGATGGCCCTGGTGCACGTTCTGAACAAAATAATGAAAGGAAAACAAATATAATTCCAGATAAAAATGAGAAACTCGAACGACCATGGATCTAGAGAGTCAGTTTGTAGTAATAAATCTTTAGAAAGTGATGAAAAGACATCATTTCCCTTTAGAAAGAGAGAAAGATTCTCACATTTCTGTAAATAAATTATACAAAATTATTTTGTCCATTGATTCATGACAACAGCCAACAATGTAAAACCAAACAAGTACCTTAACCTCCTAAACCTTTCATAGACAGTTTCCTTCCTTACTCTGATATACTCATTTTAGCTTAATAATTTGTCATAATTTTCCATATTGTTACTAAATAACCAACCTTAGGATTTGGATAAGTAACGGAGCACATGACATTAAAGTTAATAAAGTTTATTTCATATTGATTCCTGTTAGTTTTCCTGCTATCTCCATCACGGATATAATGATCTGTCACTCCAGTGAAAATGAAAGGACAAGTCTGTGCGAATTAACAAACATACCCCAAGTCTACACATTATTCTGTTTGTGTGAATGTGTAAATCTGCCATTTAGACCATGGCTCCTCGGTGCCCTCGCTCACTTTAACTAGCAGCATTAGCGAGATTTCATTGTTGACTTCTGCTCTAGGAAGCCCTGTGCATATTTGCTTAAAAGTCTTTTAGCAGTTCATAAAGACGGCCTGGTCCTCTTCCCTTCCTGTTGAGACTTTATCAAGGCTCTGCTAAGTCTCTTTGATTTCACCCATCCTCCAATCACATCATGACATTGACTCGTCCCTTGGCCACTTCAAAGGCTGACAACAGGGGCCCAAGCTCCGCCCACTAGCAGTGTCCCCTTAAATCTGCCCGATGTCCTGTGTTCTCCTCAGAAAGGCGTGTACCCTCAGCCTCTGTATATCTCTGGAATTACTTGAGTGGTTGCGGATCTACTTGAAGCTTCAGGAAATCATATGGAGTGCTCGGCGCTGTGACTGAAAACGATTCCGGACAACGCTGATCATTTTGTTGATTTTTGTTGCAGACGAAGAATCTTGAGACATGCAAGCTATTAGAGGTAGGTTTGCTCACTGGTCATTGTATTGAGTGTTTCTTGTAAAATTTAGACTCATCTTCTTATAGAAGTGAAAAAAAAACCCCACCATCACCCTTCACTGAATGCTATGAGGGCTCAATTTCATTTGGTCCGTTTTACGCAGACCTCAAACACAACTTCAGTATTCCACCTCCTTCTTCGATGGCTGGAGCAACAGACTCCTTTCACCAAGGGAACATCAGAATAACCCTGGAGGACCCTGAGCTCTGGAAGTCATTCCATGAGATTGGTACCGAGATGATCATCACTAAGCCTGGCAGGTAAAAGACTCACCTAAGACAATTTCCCCTTAATGGTCGTGCTTCTTTTGAGGTTATCGATATTCCCCTATGAATTATAATCAATAAAATGATGACCACTACCTATGTTTTGTGCATCTGTTGCAGGAGAATGTTCCCCCATTGTAAGATAAACATTTCTGGACTTGTACCTTATGCAAAGTACATCCTCCTGGTGGATATCGTGCCTGTAGATGGCTTCAGATACAAGGTAACAATTGTCTTTTGCCCTTGGTCTTGGCAGTTGCTTGCCTAGACATATGTCTTTGTTTGTGTTTCACCCCAGTTTATAAGATGCACAGATGTGGAAATGATGTAAAAATGGATAAATGAGTTACCCAAATTGAAATGATCAGTTAAAATTTTCTGGGGTAAAAAAAATGGAGAGACAGTAAATTAGTGATTGGGGCAGTTGGTGCTTGTCTGTATCCAGAGCCTTCTCACCACTGATTACACAACTCACACTCCACTTCAAAGGGCACAAACTCTTCCTGTTTTTACAGGAGCAACTGGGGCTCCCCCTCCCCAAACTCACACTCCTGTTCTACCCTTCTGTCACTGGCAAAGGCAATGCTGTGAATCTTCTAGCCCTTGACATTTACCTGTGCACATTTACCTTTGTTTTTGGTGAAACTGACCAATTTGTTTTTTCTTGTGTCCAGTGGAATAAGGATAAGTGGGAGGTGGCAGGTAAGGCTGAGCCACAGCCACCCTACAGGACCTACCTGCACCCAGACTCACCAGCTCCGGGAAGCCATTGGATGAAGCAGTCGGTCTCCTTTCTCAAGCTCAAACTCACCAACAATGCCCTTGACCAACATGGACATGTAAGTATCTTCTTCTTAACAGAAATCTGGAGAACTTTGGTTAAAGTCCTGACAAATAGTATTATGAATGGCATTTACAACTTTTGATTAAAGCTGTCTTATGCCAAGGTTAGACCAGATGATTTGTTGTTCCGTCTGCTTTTACCAACGGTCATAGAATCAACCATGATCTTGGCACCTAATGTTGGAGTACACCATATGAAATTGAATAATGACTTTTGGTCTTCTGTGGTGCAGATCATCCTGCATTCCATGCATCGCTACCATCCCCGCTTCCACATCGTGCAGGCTGATGACCTTTACAGCGTACGTTGGAGTGTGTTCCAGACTTTCACCTTCCCCGAGACCTCCTTTACTGCCGTCACGGCGTACCAGAACACCAAGGTTTGTCTCTCATTACCTACAGTAACATCAGGCATTGGTGTAGACAAGTCTTTTCTGTATTTCTCATGGTTGTTGCATTTACAGATCACCAAGCTGAAAATCGACAACAACCCCTTTGCCAAGGGATTCAGAGATGAAGGCTTGAACTCAAAAAGGTGAGCAACTGCAGCAGCATAACTGAGCTGAATATCTTTCCTGTTTTTCATGCGAAGACATTTTGAATATTTTGTTTCCTCTTGCCTTACACAGACGTGCAAACAGAGGTCCAGCTGATGCTGAGCAGCTGGCTAAGAGGCTGAACTCGATGGTCAGGGACTCGGATCAAGATAGCCCACCAGGTATGGGTCTAAGCTGTCAAGTCATTATGTAGGTTGTCATTTGCAGCTTTAATTTCCGTGGGTGCTAACGGGAATTTTGGACACCTTTCAGATTTGCGCCGCTCTTCCTATGAGGGACTGGCAGAGACACGAGCTGGATGCAAGGGGGGGCTTAAAGAGGAGCCGAATTCTCCATGGGGAGGAGCATCTGATAGGGAAAACAGCCACAGCCTGGAAAGAGACTCCCCTCTGGGATCTAATGCTCGAGACATATACAGCTCTGAACAGCTTGTGCCAGGACACAGCACATACCAACCTTACAGGTAACTACCGATCATTCATTTATGAAGTCACCATTGCCAAATTTTGCGAATAAGCACAAGAGAGTTGTCCTGAGCTTTACTTTTTTTGTATTTTAAACAAATTATTATCAGGAAAAGATGTTTACTGAATGCTCTTCTGGGTGTTTTCTCTTTTCAGATTTCCTGATTACAACAAGTCCCCATCACCAGCTTCTACCAGCATTAGCAGCAGTGTGGGGCGCTCCAGCTTCGAATCTCGAGTGCCTGAAATAGCCGCCGTGCCTGAGCAGGACAGCAAAGGCACTGATCTGGTTGTCCCACAGTGTCCTCCCCCTGCCACAGCTGGCGTGCAGGACTATGCTGGGGTGCTCAACGTAGCCGTGACACAGGCTAAGCCAGGCATGCTGGGACATCACGCACTCTATGCACCCTACAGCGCTGATCAGCCCCTAAGCCAGTGGAGCGGCACAAGCTCAGCCCAGTACCCATCCCACCCGCACCATCATCACCACTTAGCAGCGGACTACGGGACCCAAGCCGTCCATCATGGCTACCACCACACCAACATGGCAGACTGGAGCCAGTATCCACTCTTCTCGTACTCCTGCTGGTGATCAGAGAAGCAAGACGACGTGTGTGGAGTCAGCGGACGTCAGAAAAGCACACAAGAAGATTATTCAAATGTGAAGAAAATAGGGTCGTGTAAAGCATCTTTGCAAACTAGCTTTTTTTGATTTTCTTGAAGATCTTATGGTTCACTTCAGTTGCTTTACTTCAAGACAGAACTAGCGCTGACTGCATGATGATTATACGATCTAAAAGGGATGCATGTTTTGCTAGTGTTTTGCTTCCAGTTTCAGAAGTATTAGCTGCTTGCTTGGCACCCCAAAAGGACTGGTTTTCTTTGGAAACGGCTAAAATGTGCGGTGTTTATTTATTTAGTGAACGGTTTCACTGCTGCTTAATATTATTTTTGTAAAAAAAAAAAAAAAAAAGGTGTTTGCTGAAAATAGTACTGTAGAAACTGGATGTGTGGAAAAAGTAAATATTATGTAAAAGTCAGACATTGTGGTTTCTTTTCTGCATCGACAATTATGTATGCTCATCAATGTAAATGCGAGGAGTCTTAGCTGCTTGTTATGTCCTATTTTTTAGGGGGGAAGTGAAGTAGACAGGCGAGTCAGCAGGTAGAGCTGATGGGGAGTAATTAGAAGGTCCGTGTTACATCCTTAACTACCTACTCTGATCTAAGGTCTGATGGATCAGAACATCAGGAACCAGGTTTCTGCTGCAATATTTATGCTTCACTGTGTTTTGCTTCATTTAGCATTTGCATAATTTCTCAACATTTTCACAAACAGGCCATAGCACATTCATCTAAATATGGTCATGCTAATGAAATTAAACCAATAAAAGTTACATCTTCATAGTCAAGTTACACAGTAAAGTCACTGTAAAACAATTCTTTTTACACCGACAAAGACAAACACAAACACATGGTAAACACAAATCTGAAGGTAATAAAGAACCTAATGCAAGACATGATCTCTAACCTGATTAGAGAACAGGATAAGTGAAATAAGAGTGCATAAATAAAAAATAATATATAAAAGTGAAATATTTCACTTTTCGATTGAGATATACATTATTTTTACAGTGCCCCCTGTGGTGTTGATTTGCTCATTTTTTGTTTGTTTTTCTCATTTTCCCTTTCTTTTGTTGACACTAATGAGGTGCCCACCCAACCACACTACTCTTTCTCTGCACACACTCATACTGAGAGCTTTTCTGTGGCACTGAAAGCCTCCTAAGCAGCGTGAAAATGGGGGTGGTCAGTGGGGTGGCCTCGTTTCACATCTCAAAAGAGCAGACACTGATGGCTCCACTGTCCCTAATCTTAGGTGCTAATCACTGCCGTAAAGAGGGAGGGTGTGTGTGTGTGTTGGTGTATGATACAGAGATACATCTTGCATGTGCAAAGACTGGCCTGTTCACTGTCCTTGAGACAATATAAGGGCAATAATCATCATCAGGCTGGAGTTACAGAGAGTTAAATTTCCATATTTCTAGTGGAATTTTGACTTGATATGTATATTCTCCATACCAAAGACTAATTAGGCATCCCTGATTTTTTTAAAAAGATTGAAGTAACTCCAGGTAAAATCCACAGAGTGGTGGATTATGTATCTGAAAAAACAATGGGTAGTAAAGTGCCCTTTGGTGTGGCAATGTAATGTTTTGGCTTAAGTACTGTACTATATAGTGTGCAGATTTTAATGTCTTGATTACATTTACATTTATAGCATTTGGCAGACACCTTTATCCAGAGTGACATATTTACGCCACTTACACAACCGAGCATTTGAAGGTTAAGGGCCTTGCTCAGGGGCCCAACAGTGGCACCTTGGTTGTGCTGGGATTTGAACTCATGACTTTCCAATCAGTAGTCCAATGTCCAAGCAGTAGCTACCACTGCCTAAATGTCTTGATCGAATGAAACTCATTTGATCATGAAATTTCGTGAAACTATGATATATGATATGATATACGATATGATATGAGTAATCTTTAACATAACTATATGGTCAATGTTATACATAACCAACTAATGTGGCTGTATATTGATAATTTTTTCCCCTTGGGCAAATACAGTCAACAGTTAAATTTACATTTATGGCATTTAGCAGACGCTCTTATCCACTTTTCCACTCTTATTGACTTACAAAAGTGCTTAGCCATTAACTTGGGATATCCAAAGCTAGTGCTGGTAGAGCCGAATTCAATGTACTCTGAGCTACGATACTGCTAGAAATGATCCACACAACACCTAATACAATCACTTACAAGCAAAACGAGTCCTATAACCTGAAATGACACCTAAGTCATGCAAAACCAGTGAAGAACAAGACATAGTCAATACAACGACTGCTGTAAGTGCAGTAAGAGCTTTGATAGATGCAAAGGTAGTGTCACAGTAGTTGGTTAATTTACACCAGAGACTGTCCGCTTTCCATACCATGACCTCGTAAAAATTAAAAGCCTTAGATTACAGCCCTTCAAGGGCTCACATACATTCGGATGTGGCCTTTTTTGGAGAATTTGAGTTTGGCACCCTGGATCGAGAGCAAATATAACCACAATCTCATTTAAAAAGTAGAGAAGTGGTACATTAACATATTTACTGTTATGGCTGTCTGAGCTGTAATGTTAATAAGACTCCATAGGCTTAGTTTTGGGTTGAGGACACCATCCTGACTTCCTGACCACGTTGAAGGGATTTTCTTTCTTTTTTTTCTAGCTGGAAGTTGGATATTCAGTCGAACATAGAATTAAAGGGACATACAGTACATGTCTATATTGGTTGTGTGTTGTGTATGTACTGTTTTTATATATCTTACCAATAGAAAGACAATGGAAAATATTTGTCTGTCATGTCAACTGTTGGCTTGTGTTTAACAGTACAACAAAATACAAGTCACCTCCCCCAATAACTAAAAAAAATAT
>JAOVVH010000042.1:5675862-5686036 GCA_028566435.1 Scorpiodoras heckelii
GAAAGACATAAGAAGTGATTATTACAAGATTACATGGCTTGTGGCAAACTGCAAATGGTACTTCTTATGTCTTTCTTTATTTAACTGCTAAAAGAACAAAGGAAACATTTGCAGTATTTTCTCTGACAAACAACTATATTTTGTAAATATAAAAAAATAGTAAAATGTGAAGCCTGCAACATACTGAAAAAAAGTTGAGACAGAAGCAAAATGAGATTGAAAAGGTTATAGAAGTAACACTGTTCTGGAAGCTAACACAATTAGCAGTTTAACTGGTAACAGGTCAGGTCAGTAAAATTGGAAATAAAAGGAGCATCCACCAAAGGCTTAGTCTTTTCAAGCAAGGATGGTCGTGATTCACCACTTTGTGCCAAACTTCATGAGAGAATCAGCAGTCAGTTCAAATACAATGTTTCTCAGCACAGGATTGCAAAGAATTTAGATCTTTCACCATCTACAGTTTATTATATCATGAAAAGATTCAGGGAGTCAGGGGAACTCTTGGTGCATGAAGGCCAGATCTTTCTCCTGTTGAAAATGTACGGCGTGTCATGAGGAGAATCAGACAACAGTGACCACGGACTGTTGAGCAGCTCGAGTCTTGTACACAGCAAGAATGGGCAAAAATTCCCCTTGCAAAACTGCAACAATTAATATATTCAATTCCCAAACATATAATTAAAAGAAAAGGTGATGTGACCCAGCAGTAAACACGCCTCTGTCCCAACTATTTTTGAATGCATTCCAGGCATCGATTTCTACATTTGTTTCTATTTAACAAATAGAATTATGTTCATCATTGAAAACACTGAACATCTTTTCTTTGTCCTTTTGTCTGTAAAACAAAGGATCAACTGAATGAACAAATTACAGATTTCAGTTTTTATTGCATTTTTAGAAAGTGTCCCAACTTTTCTGGAAATGGGGTTTGTATAATTTGTAATGAAAAACGTAGTATTTCATTGATAAAAGAGTCTTAAATAAGCGCATATATACATGAGTATATGTACAGTATATCAGCAGAGTAGCAGAGATAACGGTTCAATTTCCCTGATGGACAGAGGGAGGGATCCGAGTCAAAAACAGATCTGCTCTCACTCCTGAACCTCCCGGATCCACCAATGTAACTGGAGAACAGACGTACCGAGCTCAGGGATCTTTTTACCCTAACGTAATTAGAAAAAGCTTTAGGGTTTTTTTTTTTTTGGACTACATCTACAAGATCCTCTGACTCAAAGTTAGAGCACAAAGAAACATAAACCTAGTCAACTCCTGACAGAAACACATGATATCCAATACAGAGAAAGTCGAGGCCTGTTGCTTACCGGGTGACAAATCAGCATCCATGGACGTGATCAAATGTAAATACAGGTGAAAATGAATACCTAATGTGCCAGAACAACCTTGTCGAATCCACAAAGCGGATGTGCACACAATAATTAATAAATTATTACATTTATGATGAGAACCAAACCTTAATAACCCTAATTCAATTACGCTTATAAATAATGCCAACTTGAATGCAATGCCGGTTCAAATGTAATAAAAATATACTCTATTGGTGGAATGTTCAGGAACTATTTTTAGGAATTTATAGACAACATTCATTCGTTATCTTAAGCGCTTATTCCTGTTTCCAGGGTCACGGGAGAGCCGGTGCCTAGCCGGCGGTATAGGGCGCAAGGCAGGATCAACCCTAGACAGGGCGCCAATCCATCGTAGGGCACACACACTCATACACACACTCACACACTAGAGGCACTTTAGAGACAACAATTAACCTAATATGCATGTATTATACTGTGGAAGGAAACTGGAGTACCCGGAATAAACCCACGCAGACACGGGGAGGACATACACACAGAGCACCCAGACCACTCCACCCGGGGACTGAACCCGGGACCTTCTTGCTGTGAGGCGCCACCTATAGACAACATATTATTGTGTAAATTAAGTCAGTTGTTGAGGTCTCCTGAACTAGTGTCAAAATGAAATCGTATGAAATAACATTCCCACTTCAGCCGTCATTTGTAAGAGACACTGAACAGAAGTAAAGCAGCACAACACAGACATTTAATTTACTTTTATTTTATACTACACATTCCATAGAACAGTGTGACTACCAGAGGAAAACGACACCTTTTTTTTGTTAAAATGGGAGGATCAGTGAGACTTAAGAACAGGAAAGCAGTGGGTTAAAACCGTGACGGATTTTAGGGGTCAAAAGAAGCAAAGAATTTTCAGACCACAATCACAAGACATAAAAGCAACAAGTTCCTTTCTGTCTTTTCTTTTTTTTAAACCAAAAAATTATTTATAAAGATGTCACTACCATTTTGATAAAGCAAACTTTTATATATATATACACACACACCACAATATTATTTACCACACAGTAATAAAGCAGGTCAAGTCCAGTGGTGTGGGTCAAAATATCAAAATCATGGTTTCAGTAGCCATTTTTAATAAATACGCTAATTTTACAAGCATGTCCCGGACAAATTTATTTACTCGATTCCATATCTGTGAATATCATGTTTCTGCTTGTGTAATAAAGCGTAGTATTACTTCAGAAATAAAAGCCTCTGATTCGAAGTCAGTGCAGCTGAAGCAAAGTTGGAGCTTTGTTTCAGTTCACAAAATCTTTTCCTTCTGATTGTTTTATTATTATTTATTAATGCCGTCATTTTAATCACACCACTGTCTGGGTACGCATCCTACATACGGGAACATGGTTTATGAACATGCACTGGCATGCAGCTGACCATCCTGTTCTGATTACCTCTAAAAGACGAATCGTATTATTTACATATAAACAAAAATCACTGCTCTGATAAGAACAGGCAAATGTTAATGATACCAGGAGCGGCCAGTTGGGGATAAAATCAAGGCGAATAGCACAATTTGTAGCTACACAGTAAAGCCAAAAAAAAAGAGAGAAAAAAAAAAGACCTTTCAGTTTTCTTTTCTTACTAGTATTAAAAAAACACTTTTCAACAAACAATAAATTATGTACAAGTACCTACAAAGTCAGAAGACAAATTTTCTAAAAACTCAGCGAATAATTAAGGCACTGTTTCCGATCCTGTTTCTCTCCCATGATGTGTTCCCTTTAGCATAAACCCTAGTGCCTTATTGCTTCGATAAATAATAAACAACAACTAGACATGGCTTTGCTTGTACTTGTAGCATAGAGTAGTAACTGATGTAACAGTGCTTTGTATTTAACCCTGTTTGAAAGTTCGTAAAACTGGCAGTAGTTCTGATAAGACAAAAAAAAAAACCCCACCACACTTGCTCTAGTTAGCAGCGAGACCTTCAGACTTCTGCACAGAAGTTCATCTACTCGTTACGATGTTGAATAGAGGTGTTACGGCTCATGGTATGATAATCCAGTCTAAAATGATCACGGGTTCACTGTATTGATAGATCATAGAGAATTAAAGGGAAAATATATGATGAAATATTTTATACAAAAGCCTCTTTGCATACAAAAACCCAGAAAAAAATCTAATCCCGATAGAAAAAATATCCGTGAGAACGATTTTTCACGATTTGAGAACGTGTGGCTATGAGGAAAGGAGTCGTTTCGTTAGCTCTGGTCAGCAATATGAAGATCTCCTGGGCGTTGCGTATGAAAGAGTCAGGAACACTAAGAGTAGGAGCAGAGGTAGCAATGTGACGTGGTTACAGCAGGAGTGGATTAAACAGCCGAAGGGCGTTCAGTGCAGGCCACGACTCCTGCACTGGCTATAGTCCGATTTATGCCGAGTCTTGAGAGAGGGGGTTGAAAATTCCCACCTACGTATTTGAGGAGTCGGAGCTAGACACAATGACCTGATCACCACGTGACTGGGTTAAAAAATGTCTAGACGGTAATACAAAGTGATCTTATACCATGAAAGCATAACAACCCTACAGAATGTACAGTAAAGCAGATGAAACGTTTCTCCATTAAAGTCTGGAAGATGGTCTTTTCTAGTTTAAGCATACAGAAGTCTGAAGGACAAAGCTTATGGAGCAGTGCATTAGAGTCTATGATGAAGTAAGAAATGGAACACGCTTGAACATTAGGCTCACTAACATCTTTCTGAACAGGTCACAGCTGTGCACTAATACTGTCGGATAACAATAAAGCAGGTTAATTTCCTTCATACACAACCTTCTCTGAAGACAGCAGCTAAATACAAGACGGGGAAGAAAAAAAAAACATATTGGTTGTTCAGGTGGGTTTGATGTGTTACAATGTCCATGACACTGAAAGCAAGTTTCATAACTTGCCTTCCTTCAGAAAGCTCATCGTGGTATGAGATGAGGCTCCGGTGAGCTTTCAGTTCGTCAAAGCTGCACGACACTTGAGCGAGCCAACCAGACAGACACAGTGAGCGGAGAATTAGAAAAAGTGAGGTAGAGGACACAAAAAACGGACGATAAGACAGAAACAGAAAGATAGATGAGACGAGAATAAGCACAGGAGGAGCTCGATGTGTTTTGAAGTGGGATGAAGTGGATGTCGGCTTGGGTCGGGTCGGGGTCGGGTCTGGAGGGTTAAGGGTGGTTCTGAGCTGCGCATGAACACGGTCCACACACACTGGAGCAGGACAGGAGGAATGGAGCATTCACCGCTGCAAAAACAGGCCGAAAGACACAATCAATCACATGGCAGTGACAAAAATGTTCAAAGAATTAGGAGTGGTCTAGCTGTACGAAATAAAACGTGCAATTAGACTTCACGATATTTAGACATAAAGATGTATGGCTAGTTGCAGATGGTCATGAAACTATAAGGGCATTCATAAACAACCAAAAACACATAATGAGTTCATAATGACACATTTTTACTCCACCTATTATACTACATATAATTTATACTATACTTTTTTTAATATATGTAAGTGCTGTCACATGATTAATTTTGTTAATCGCTTGTTAATCGCGGTTTTAATGCACATTGTGATTTGTGTTGTACATGCAGGTAGCCATCGTAGGACCACTGAAAATGTGGTTGCCGTTTATCACTGGTCTATTTTAAGACAAACGACTGTTGAATGTTGCCTCATTATTCACTTGACCTTATTTGATAAAAGTGAAATATTAAAGATGATTGATGTCTTTTCATTTGCTTTTATTTAAAGGGAACTGTACAGTGTGTAGGGAGCGAGGGAACATGGGTATATCACTTCACCGGAAGTTCAGTTGTGCTGCTGCTACGTGATTGGCTGGTTCGATTTTACCTCAGAGACCCGCCCCCGCAATGGAAAGGAAGGAGTTTGTGTAGGTGTTATGTGGCTCCGTCGCCTTTGTCGTCTCTGTTGCTCCTGAAACTGATGTAACACACAGAAATATAGCAACCCAAAAAGAGCTGCAACTTCTTCGTTGTGCATTGTTCCTTTCAATCTTTAGCAATGTTTATGATGGCTAACAAGTTAGGAGTTCCTAACATTCGGCACGAGAGATCAGAGCACTGTGCACGAGAAGAGACAACCAAAAAGACATTACAACGTTAAAATACATCACCCACAGTTCACAGAGGTTTCATCAAATGTATTTCAAAAGCGCCTACAGCATCAAAAATTTGTCTGAACAGTGTTGTTTGATTTATCATGCTAAATACAGCTGGGTGCTCTAATGAAGGCGAAATCCGGAGGCTGTCCGCTGTTGATGACATTGCAGTGGGTCCAAATGGAGCCGTTTTAGTGACTGAGTTCCCTATGAAGTGCCCTTGAGATTCCGTACCCTGTGTAGTATGTAGGGAGCAGGGATATAACTTAGGGACACTTGCGATGGGAATGCAGCCTAAAACGAGTAACGTAACAGTCAATTTCGGAATGTTTGTGCTCACTGACGGCGCCGCTGGTTTGCATAATTTAACCAATTTTTAATCTGTGTTAAAATGTTTAGTGCCGTTAATTTTTTTAATCGCGATTAATTCTTTAACATTTATTAACGCGTTAATTTGACAGCACTAAGAAAGACTCTATTTGAAACGCCCTGCAACGTCATCAACAGCTAACGCCTTCGTTACAGCACTGGCTGTTATTTAGCATGATAAATCAAACAACACTGTGCAGACTAATTTTATTTGCTGTAGGCACTTTTCGAAATAAACGTGATGAAATGTCTGAACTGTGGGTGATGTAATTTAATTTTGTAATGTCTTATCGGTTGTCTCTTCTCATGCCGCGTTTTGATCTAGCTCGTTAGCTATCATGAACATTGCTAAAGATTGAAAGGAATGAAGTTGTAGCCCTTTTTGGGTTGCTATATTTTTGCACGTTACATCAGTTTAATGAGCGACGGAGACGACCAAGGCGACGGATCCACATAACAGGTACACAAACTCCTGCACAACAGAACCTCCGGTGAAGTGATATACCCATGTTCCCTCACTCCCTACACACTGTGCAGTTCCCTTTAAATCTTTATTTAAATCTATATTTAAATCTTTAATATTTCACTTTTATCAAATAAAGTCAAGTGAATAATAAGGCAACCTTTAACAGTCGTTTCTCCTAAAACATGACCAGTGATAAACGGCAACATTTTCAATTTCTCCATGATGCCGACCTGCATGTAAATCAAAATGTGTGTTAAAACCACGATTAAAAAAATTTATCACATGACAGCACTGATATATATATACATATATATTCGTGTGTATACATACATACACACACATACACACTTAAAAACGTTATTAAAGATTTTCAAATTCTAATTTATTTTTATGATCTGTGCTCATTAGCTGTTACCTCTGTACAGTTTGATTCATATATTTATTTTGTTGTGCATCACTGGCAGTAGATCTGATGCCAAGATTTCTAAAGTGCTCCAACTTGTATTGAAAACTCATCATATGACACGAGATTAAACTTGAGATCCACTGAAATGCTCTCTTTTTAGACAGATGGTGTCAGTAAAAAGTAGCTAGCTGGAAGATAGAAGTCCATGTTCATTCCAGTTCCTTTTTTTTGGCTAAATAATTTACGCTTGCAGACATTTTATGCAAAAAATTGTTTTAAAAACAGCACGAATTTTTACTATGATATTTTTAATGATAAGAAAATATGAGAGTTTTTCCATATTAGCCCAAGTGGAATTTGGTTATTATTGTTATTTAGTACGTTTATGCTGATGACTAGTGGGACGGCTGTTTGACTCTGAACCTCGTTTGCTCTGTGCAGATCTGCGATTTGTTTCAGCGCCTGCGTGCTGCTTTTTCAGTGCATCCTGCTGCTTTCTATTCTCTTGGCTTGGAACAGAAAAAGCTTCCTCCACGTTATTACAACGCGAGTTTGACCGACTCTTGACTCTAGAATTCGACCGGGCACTACTACTACTATTACTACTAGTGACAAAAGTTTTCTGGGGTTTGCTAAACTGACCACACTGAGCAGTTTGACCACTAGAGGATGCTACACTCAAGCGTCTCTGAGCTGGTGGAGATTTGGATGAGGAGGTGGATGATACGTACGTACTGGAGAACCGTTTTGCACTAGCTGTCTCCACAGAGCGTGATTTGGAGATGCTGGCTTGCTTTTTGGCAACTACACTACGCTCAGCAGTAGATTTGGAACGGGATCGTGCATCCAGTTCCTCTTTCACTTGGCCTCTTGTCTGTGATCCAGGGGCACGGACACTGGATCTAGAGGTGAGCTTTTCTACAGATCGGGAAGGCGATGCTGTTGTCGTACCGGCTGGTAAAGACGCCCGGCGCACTTTGATGAACGTATTATCACGGCACGGCCCAGAGACCCGAATGCTTTTCGGCTGTGTCTCAGAAGCCCTAGGCTGCACTGAAAGTGTCGTGAAAGGACCCAAGCCACCTTTTGCGTCGTCTAATGAACGAGACAAGCTAGATCCACGACTACAAATGAACGTGGTGCCGCGTGCGACACACACAGACACCAGACTCTGCGTGGAAGCAGACGGCAGCGGCTGACTGACGAAAGAGGAAGAGGATGAGGAAGATGACGCGGGTCTTACGGGGCTGCCGTGGAGGCTGCGTGAGAGCACCTTCAGGTGGCTGCTCATGCTCTGAGGGCCTGATGACGATACCAACACGGGGCTGGCGCGTGGACTGCTTCTCATGGGGCTCCGTGGCGCTCTTCCTGATTTGGTGGCCAGCTGCTTGGCACGGGAGCGGCGGGGGCTGCTTCCATTACTGTGCGCGTGCAGCGGAGCTTCCAGGTCCTCCAGCCGCTGAGTCAGGGCAAGCTTCTGTTGGATGGCCATGCGCAGGAGTGAATTGAGTGTCTTCTTTTCGTCCTCTGCTGCAGCAAGCTGTCTCTGCATCTCGTCTAACTGAGTAACATACTGGTCACATCTGAGTGAGAGGGAAAAAAAAAAAACCCACACAGATATTTGTCTAAAAGAAAATCATCAACAAGCACAGCTAAACAAAAGCTACATTCAAAGTCAATGAAATGGTGATTGCTCTGCTCAGAGGTACTTTCACAAAACTTGCTAACACCAGCTAAGGTATCTTTACAGAATGGATCTGAATTTGCTACATAGGTATACCGCATACTGATAGTTATTTAAACTGGTATATAATAGACTTACGAGGCTAGTTTTCTCTTTTGAATGTACAAAATATCTTTAATCATGCACTTGTGTACTGTGCAATGAGGTCTAATGTTGCTAACAAGTAATACACGTCTATGTCACCAAAAGGAAAAGGAGGCTGACTGCATTTGGGCCAACGGGAAACCAGTAAAGATGGTTCAATGGAAATGCCTGTTAGCTCTCTACTTATTGCTTAAAAACTTTATTTGCACTATATATATATATATATATATATATATATATATATATGAAACGGCATTAACAGTAATATTTTACAATACAATACTATTAAACATAACAGTTTTTCCTTCTGTCTCTGGACATTTTCATCCCCATCACTGTCCTTACACTGCCCCTGTCATTTGCAGTCTAAACCACATGACCTCATGTGTGCCTACAAGCTAAAAACAACTGTGCACCTTAATGTGCACGTCAGCACAGCTCGCTGGGACACGAGAGATTAGGATTATAATCCGATTATCTGGTACTTCGGACAGAATACTGAAAACACCGCTGCTTTTCACTCCGGTCCCGTCATCACGAGTGTCACAGGCTCGGAGCAGGCATGTGTACGGTACCTGCTTGCAAACATGACCCGCAGTGAGGAGAAAGTAGCAGCGTCCTCCTTCAGAGCCTTGAGCTCGTTTCTCAGCTTCAGCATGGTCTCGGACACCACAGTCTTCTCCGTCTCGTACTTGGTCTTCAGGTTGCTCAGAGCCAATTCAGCAGTCTGAAAGAAACGAATTTGACCATCAAGTGCAATGTTTAGTAAAGCAATTAAGGAAATAAATTAAAACAACATAATCTTTGCTAGTCACTGATATTTAGCTAGATATTACATCTCTAAACATGGGCCACAGAGTGTCTGGTATTTTTTTGTACACTTTTCAGGACACAAGCTTCTGGATCTTTAAGATCTTTGAGGTCTCTGTACATCTGTGTACACATGGGGGGGGAAAAATACTTTTAAACACTAGATATGACTCTTTTTGAAGCAAGATATAGTCCCTGGACTAGAACAAGCTCCTGGCTTTATTAAATAAAAAGTCATCTTGAATAGTAGTTAAATCATCACCTTCTGGGAAGCCTCTTGACCATGATCATTGACTAAACCAGACTACATAGCAAACTTGCAAGACACTTGTGAAATATAATGAATAATCCAGTCAGAGCAGAGATTAAAGAATTTTTGTTTTCAAGATAATGAGGCTAATCGTATTAGAAAAGCGAACAGGCAGGAAATGGAGCTGCGAATGTTAAACGCTCTCTGTATGCATTTTATAGCAGGACAATATATTGCCGCCCGTCTGTCGCAATAGTACCATTCATTCATTCATTTATTCATTCATTCATTCATTCATTATCTTCCGCTTTATCCCGCTAGTCGGGGTCACGGGGGGGGCTGGAGCCAATCCCAGCATCATCGGGCGAAGGCGGGGTACACCATGGACAGGTCGCCAGTGCATCGCATGACCAATACACACATTCACACCGATCAATCTAACATGCATGTCTTTGGACTGTGGGAAGAAACCGGAGTACCCGGAGGAAACCCATACAAGCATGGGGAGAACATGCAAACTCCACACAGAACCGGGAATCGAAC
>JAOVVH010000042.1:5998682-6009664 GCA_028566435.1 Scorpiodoras heckelii
GGCCCGGACCGGGAATCGAACCCGGATCGTCTTGCTGTGAGGTGACAGTGCTAACCACTACACCATTGTGCCGCCCAGGGATAAACAATGTTAAGAAAATTTGAAGCTGCTTCTTCTGACCTTGATCCATTTTTCATTCTCCTTAGTGCAAATTAAGACAAATAAAGTTTCAAACAGTCATCTATAATTTAGACACATTTTAATCATTAGACTTGATCAAGTAAGGAATAAAAGACCGTGTGGCACACTATAATAGGGAAAATCAACTTAATTACTGTTGCCACTCTCCAAGCTGATTATTTTCATGCAACAGCATGTCCCCAGGCTTCAGTCCTCTTATTAGACAGCATTTGCAAATGATTAGAACTTTAAAAGGTATTAAACAACACTTTTTCTCCAACTGCTATGTTTTAATGATTTATAGTTATATTTATTATTTATTCCACACTCCACAACGTAACATGTTTAGTTATATTTAATGGTGTGGAGTGTCCGTCTGTTACATTGAAACGAGAGAAACGCCATGCTGAAGACGCTCCTGTGACAGAAAACCTACGGACCATTACAGAGCACTGACACTGGAGACTCCTTCTATGAATGTTAAATAAATAACAAAAATAACAGCCTTGTAGTAATAACAAATAGCACATTTTCAATCCATTTAATATTTGGCTCTACATTATGTGCCGTGTCTGCGATGCAAGGCACTGTGAATGAGTTGTTACTTACAGAAACGAAAGCGTATATTAGAATTAGTGGATTAATATGAACCTGTGATTGGAATTACAGCTGGTACTGCTGGTAAATTTGAGAATGGAGAATTCAGAGGCACTGTGATATGAGTACGGATAAATGATGATGAATGACAGATTTAAGCACAGTTAACATGGCTGTTGCATTTGTAATATTCTTCACAATCATTTAAAGAAAAGCACAAAGAAAACAATGCTTTATGGTTGCATTTTTTTTTTGTTGAAAGAAATAAGATGCTTTTTTATTCCGAGCACAATTTTCTCTGAAACTCAGACCTGCTGGTTGCTTCATTAGTGACAGATGAATAGAGTTACACTTTAAGTAAATACCCACAGGTGATCTTCATCAAGAACCAACAGATCTAAGTTACAGCGACCATCACAGTCCTACACAGAGTCCTCACAGACATTCGTGACAAACGAGCAGCCAGTTTCTCTCGTACCTTGTATCATTTAAGAGTGTTGTGATACCATATAGCAACAAAGCTGCTTTCCTCACTTATGTAATCACTAGTCAAATATTTAGCTTATGGTATGTAATGATGCGTGAATGAAATAATAATTACGCTTAGTGGCTCCAGGAAAATATCTTTTGTTTGTTTGGTATCTTTAAGTTTTGATCAATGATGCTTGCACGTAGAGTAAATTGTGGTTTTAATATGAGGGGCATGTTTACAGTTGACAAATTAGAGAACTGATGTATTGATTTATTGTTAATTTCATCCTGTGTGCAGTACTTTCTTAAGGGTTATAGCTACCAAGTTTATTTTTTATTAGGTTAGGCTCTCAGGCCCTCTGACCCTGCCCATCCTGTTGGTGGTATGATATGAGTTTAAAGAAATTTATATTTTTGTAGTACTGGACTGAACTGTACAACATAATGCTGAAATGATTTGTAACCAGGTTTGCTTTTACATATGACTTAATCTATTCAATATTTCTTCGTTGAACAAAAATAGCTTTAAATGAAATGTATATAAATAAAATTTTATTTCATTTAATTTGGGAACCTTACAGATGCAGGTAGATATATGGTAACCCAAACCTCTAGTCACTCCTAATTTTATTTTGAGGTCTGTTTTAACAAATTGTAATAATCATTTAAGATTCTTTGAATCAATGGTTGCTTTACAACAGACAAAAAAGTAAACAATGAGAAAAGATATCATTGCAAATACGCTTCTAAAAGAGTAAGCCACAGTGCAATATGGTTTAATGACAAGGGTCATCTTTTGACTCCACACCACTCCTCTGCTTACGCCCTTTCCAACCTGGTAGAAAAATCTTCGAGCAAGAACGTTCATGGAGAGCAGGAAATATTGCAATCGCTTCAGTTGTTCTCATTTAAATATCAGTGACCACATCTTGATGGACTAGAACATTCAAGATAGAAAATAACACATTTTCAGTCATACCCATCTTGAAATAATTTGAATGTTTTTCGTCTTTTTATGCTGCTGACTGACTGGTGATGGTTTTGAACTCCATGCTTCAGTATTTTAATCTGAAAACAGTCTTAGCCTCTTGGTTGCTGTTGTCTGGTTTCTTATTTGTATATATATATATATTTTACCTCAATATTTTATATATACTGTATATATTTTATGTATATACATTTTAGCTCAGAAATACGGTCTAGGAATTGGCCACCACATTGTTTAGGGTTGTTTGCCAGTGTTTTTTATTAGCAGTCAGGAAGTTAGGAAATATGTTTTCTTTCCTTTTCTTTTCTTGGTTTCAGTTTTTAACAAATCAAATCAAAAGCTTGTGTTATTTTAGAAAGTCCTAATAATATACGCTATTATTATGGAACATGTAGCGAACATGTAACCCTGAACTTCGGCTTAACACAATTAAAAAAAAAAAAAAACTTTACAGACGTACAGCATTTTTTGTAATGATTTCCATTCTGCAGCTTCTTACAGATACATAGCTAAACAGCCTTGTTCAAATTTGTTTATGCAATGTCAAGTAGTAGGGTGTATGTTAAGATTTTGGTAAAGTTTGAGGTTTCCTATCTTGAGTAAGTAAGCTATTGATTCCCAGTTTCTTAGAAAGTATAAGTTCAGAGTTTTTAAAGCGGAGGCCTGTATTTGAGTTTGAAAAGCACTGGGTCTGTTGTAAAGTCAGTTCACATAAAAGCTGCAGTCTAAGGTAAAGGCGTAAACAGTAGCTGACATTAGTTTTCATTGTTTGTTGATGCATTTTGTAAAGAAAGCTCGCTCGCTGGAAAGCCATTTGTTGCCAAGCTATGATGTGCAGCCTCTGTTGAGTCAGAACGAAATCTTAAACAATGTGAAACTCATCATACTCCTAATGGCACGGTAATGTGTGTCTTAATAGTGTTTGACTTTGGAATATAATGCAGCTGTTCATGTCACACTTGTGTGAGAGGAAGGCGTGCCTTTTCTGTGTTCATTAATGGTCTAATATGCTGCTTGAATGGCAATTTACTGACTCTTGATGATGCAGGTCCTATGAATTGCTGTTAAACTGTGCTTCCCTTTAAAGCAGGATTGGCGGGAATGTATTGTTCCGGTTTGCTAATACATTCTCGAGTAAAAGCACGAAGGCACTAATGTGCTTCCATTATGTGATAAGAAAGTGGCAGGCTAGGCCAACTGCTTTAGATGAACTTGACCCTGCATACAGAAGCTAGAAGTTTGCTTACAGTGTGAAATTGTTTGTCTTGCATACGCAAAATGAAGGTTCACAGCTTTACTTTTGCCATCGCTAATCAGATAAAATGGTGTGGAATCATTAAACAACTATAATCTGGTAGATCTTATAATGGAAAAAGGGGTTGCAATTATTACTTTAAGTCATATTTTATTTTAAATTTTCGGTAAGCTGTAAGGTTGTTCTGGAAGGCTTGGCGCACATTTTCATGTGCGGTATCGTAGGCATTTGGACTAAAATGTATTTTGACTTCTTGTTCCTGTCTGTCATGTTAAGGTTTTGTACTGCCTTTTTCTACATTACCGGTCAATATCCTTGCTGCCATGTTCCATACAGAGTCTTAGCATTAGCAAATAGAAACCCGAGCATTTTTACATTATGTACGTTACGAGAGTAGCACATATAAAAATCATAGGAGTGCCGAAAGCTTTCCTTATGTCTACAGAATTTGGTGCTGTGCCCTGTCTGGGTCTGGAAATAATCAAGACCAAGTGCCCTCTGAGGCACCGTGCCTGCCTGTGACATTTTGTACCAGCAGTGACTACACACACGGTTAATGAAACAGGCTAATGACTCCACTGCTCCACACCTGCATTGCAGATTTTATGAGCCAGTGTTACTCAGCGACACCTTGAAGTCGAAAAGAAGAAAAAAAAAATCAGGTGTCCTGACATGCTGGATCTCTACAGTAGCAGATACAACCAGATGTTCTTATGACACTGTGCTCGTACCAGCACTGTACTATTTAGCGTGATAGCATGAGGTTTGAGACATAGCTAATACTAGTAATAGCTCTTATTCATTTCTGACTAGTACCTACACTACAAGGCTGTTGTTTTGTTTTAGTGGACGGTGCACATATTGGTGTGGAATTGAGCCTTTTCTAAATATAGCCCAATTAATGACACATTAGCTGCTTCTCATCCAGCCCAGGGAGGGGCAAGCCACCCGGTGCCATGTTTTGAAAAAGGAAACATGGGTATTATATATTATATTTCTCAGAAAGCTACACCTCCCAGGAGACTTAATTAGCCAGCTTGAGTGCTGCACGGCTATTCTGTGTAAGAAATACCTCTACACTGTTCACACTCCGTAAATCTTCGTGCCTCATGTCAAGGCGTGCGGGGTCCGCCACAACCGGAAACACTGATGCTGAGCATGAGATCAAAGGAATCTCATGCCTCACCTTGTGGCAGGACACATGATTAGATAGAACTTGTAACAGTAAATTCAAAATGTAATCAAGTCAGCAAAGTAGTTCACCGTTTTCGTTCCGATAAAGTGTTGGGATGACTTGGTAGCTTGGATGGATGTTGTCTTTAATAAATGATAATTTATATATTTAAAAAAAAATCTATCTATGCAATAATATGAAAGATAAAATAATGCACTTAATGAACATTTATAAATGCAACATTTGCTCTGCATTTACTCAAGAGCTCTGTCCCCACTGCAGTACCATATGCAATGCCTAGGATTCTGCATAATTTAATAATCTTATGAATCAGTTATTGCTGCCTTGAATGATTTTTTTTTTTTTTTTTGTATGTAATTCTCTCTGTTTCCACATGAAATTCTTCCATAATGAGTCAGACAGAGAGGACAACAGCTGCCCGGAGTCATGAGAGCTTATAGATTAGATCCTTGCCATAAGCATGGAGTATGGAGTTTCCATTTCAAGGTAATATAGCTCACAGTGTCAGCATGACTAATACATGCTATTGTATTATCATGCATATTAATATTTTAAACACACGGTAAATCCGTTTTTTTCATAACAAATTTTCATTTCTACAGTACATAATTCTAGTCTATGAATGCTTTTCTATAAAGCCTCAAACTCCAGTCATCTCTAACAACTTGATGATACAGGGGAATGAAGTCATAGCGTTACGTTTTAATACAGAGTACATTTTTATGTTAACTTCTAAAATAATCATAGAATTTATACAAGATACGAGGTCCTGTTTTCATTTATTTTATTTTTTTTTACATTTGATCCTAAATAGTTTCTTACCATGCATTTGAGAATAACTTTAAACCAAAATAACATTCCACACTGAAGTTATTGCACTTTTATTGTATTATTTTAATAAAAAACATTAAGATGATATGGAAGCTGTAAACATTAGTAACTAACCGCATGCGTTTTCATTCATTAATTCATTCATTCATTTTTTTTATTTGGCTAGATTATCCTAAACTTTCTTTAGACGACAATCTAAGGATGTTTGCAACTAAATTTGCTGCATAGACTCAATCCATCCCAATGTTCTGTAATAAAGACAATTGTAGTAGCTTACTGTGCAGGCTCACTTTACATGGTTTAACTCAAGGTCCAAGGTCTGCGTTTTTTTTTTTTTTTCCAGCCAAACAAGGCTCACTCCTGATTTTGTTTGTTTAATTTGCTGGTCTTGGACTTTAAATGACTGTTTTGTGTGTGTCCTGCTTGACTCGGACAAAAACCCACGGCTACACCAGCCCTTTGCGGGTAAGCTCGGAGACCTGTGCTTAAACTAATGGCACTGTAATGCTTTTGGCCCATTTCTACAAGAGGAAATGTTATGTCATTATTTAAAATACTTGCCGTATATACAGAGAGGTGATTTACGACCTCACTGTAGCATAAATAAAACATCCACGTGATCCGATGTTTTGCCAAGCATTTGCTTTTACCAAAGTCAGTCACAACTTAACATTAGGTTTGCCTAAATTACTCTTCAGCTAATGGTAGCTTTTTTGCAACTCAGCATATGCCACATCCAAGGAGTTGTTTTCAGACCATTCAGATGTTGTTTGACGATAAAGATCTTTTCTTTAAGACAATGGTCAAGCTTGTGGTTATCACTGAGCTATTATTGAATAGAAGAAACTTGTGATTGTTGTAATAAATAGTACTGTTTTTTATTTGTGGCAGTAGTTTTAAAGCATTTTGAACCTAATAATATCAATAATGTCTGTGATAAGCTATGCAGCTTTACAGCAGCATGGAGATTTAACTTGTTTTACGCAGGGTGAGTCAGAATGATTCTGTGCCACCCCACAGAATAAGAAGGAGCAGCAGGTGTTTGCTTCACCTTGGTAAATTCTGCCTCCTGGTTCCTATGTAGTAACAGATAATGCTTATATGTAATATGTATTAGCAGATAATGCATCTTCATTTACTATAGTATGTATCTACTTTTAGGAAAAAGGAGCATGCTTTAGTTTTTATTTTAATTAAAAAAAGGTGGGATATATATATTTTTTTTACCTTTGGGATGTGTAACGTGTCAGTCCCAAACAATAACTTGTATTCAGTCAAGACGTTATTTCAGAATTTAAAATAATGTAGCTATGTGATGTAATAGATAGGATATAAATGAATAATACATTCATAAATATGAAAAATATGTATGAATGTTATAGCCAGCAGTATATGATTTGGATAGATAATTAGTTTTTTAACTGACATTCCTTTCCAATTGCAAATATAGTAGCAGAAATGTTTTTCGTTAAATGTACAATTGATCGGAAATGCCTTTATGTAGGGAGAAAAATGACTGTATAACATCATGGTGTAACCTTTCTCAGGCTCGGTAAGATAATATGAAACCTGAAGCAACAGGTCCTCTCCCACTCAGAACGACAGCGAGCAAAAAACAGCAAATTGAGGTCACAAGAGAAGATGAATAGAGGATAGGAAGAGTACGGTGAGGAAGGCCATTAAAAATAAGAAGAGGTGAAAAAACGAGGAGCCAAAAGGAGAGAAGACAAAATGAGAGGGGAAAAGTCCTCCCCTGGTACACAATGCTCATAGCTGGGGTTAAGTGCTAGTATTTCGTCCAGTGGGATTTAGGGTCCACATTTAAGCCGTCCCTAGTGCAGGGGCCACCCCAGTCATCTGCCATAATAACAATGATGATATACAGGGCCATTAAAACAGCGAGCTGCTGACATGCTGAACAATAGGTCCTCACAGCAGGCCTGGCCTCTCTGGACATCCAGGTGCACTCATGGCCCTGGCAACTGCCTTCTTCTTTATTCTCTGGCCCTCATTGTGTGGCCAAAGATGCTCTTTCAGCAGTGGGAAGAAGAAAAGGACTGAGAGGAAGTAAGAGAGATTGAAAAAGAGGGTAAAAGATAGAAAATTTTGGAAACTCTGGGATGTGTAAGGGGACAGAGAGAAATGTTGTAATATGTATACTGAAAAAAAATGCAGTGACAGACGGTGGTGGCTTGAGAACCACGTTTGTGACAATAGTCATAAATGCGTCCTTTTACTCATGATGGTGGGTAACCTACCGCAGTGCTCACGTGGCTTAAGAAAAGCGAAAAAGAAAGAAGAGTACAGAAAAAGATCCTCATCATCGGGTCAGCCGATCTGTTGGCGCTGAGCGAAAAAGAGATACAAGCCGCACAGGGGAGGGAAGCCGACGGACCGTCTGTCAGCAGGTGCTCAAAGCTTTCAGGGAGGGAGTGAGGGAAAGATGGAGAGAAAGAGAGAGTGAGCAGTGGTTAATCTGGACACACAAACCGAGCCCTGTGTCTGCTCACTCAAACGTGTGTCCGGCAAGGCTGACCCAGCCCAGAGTTGCCCCCATTACCCACAATCCTGCACTCCCGACAGCCTCAGCCAGGCACAGATTTGAAGGCTTCACTGAGCAAATCCTCGCCATCGTACACATTAGAGAGGAGTCTTCTCCATGTGTGGTCTGACTTGCTGTTTATGGCTTGAATGAAAAAAGAGCCATCCCCAAATCCACCTATTAATGAGCTAAGTAGTCACCTTGTCACCAGACACCTCAAATCCCATATTGAATTTGAGCGCTTCTTATTCAGAAAGAGGGAGGGAAGAAAAAAAAACAGAAGGAGAGAGGAACCGTTCCTGAGGGTCGGAGTTGCAGCCCTGTATGGCGAGGTGTTGCTGAATCAGGCATGAAGAGGGTCAAGCTACAGGACCAACCCAATGCTGCAGAGGAAAGTGTAACACATATTGGGAAAAAAAGCAAAAAAGGAAGAATGGTGCTAGAAGAATTCACTGGTGGTATACTGGTGTCATGCACAAGGGCTTGGCAAGACTGTGTATCCATTAGCAACATTTATTTGTGATTTTGGTCTTCCAGGCAAAAGCAGGCAATAATTAAAAGTGCAGAATTATTCGCAGAAAAGTTTTTTCTCTGTTCACACTCCATTTTCTCCCACTCACTTCATGCAGGTTAGTCAAAATACTTTGCATGACCAGCAGAGCACAAATTTGCGGCGCAAAACAAGTAAAGGAGCCAGCAAGTAACAAGTTTTTCTTTGTTTCTGCTGTTGATCCTTGGCATCTTTATTAATCCATCTCTATTAATTCGGTTTTTCCATGGCACAGGGACGGCGAAACAATGTCCTCATAAAAAAACAAAACAAAAACACCAAAAACAATAAAAACAGGGCCAGAACTTGCTGTATTTGTTGGGGTGCATTGCATGTCATACAGAATAACATAATAGCCAAAAGGGGGTCTAGATCCTCGAGCTGTAATTATGAGTAAAGCTGTAGAGAGTTTGCATACTGTGTGGTGGGTATGACCAGAGCCGTGGATGGAAGCCATGCAGGGCCGTCATAAATCTCTCCTGGGACTCAGACATCGCTCATGGGAGTGTCTGTTCAAGCTCAGGCGATGGCAGAACACAAGCCTAACACGCAGATTAATTCGTATTTTCCGTGCTTCTTTTTTGATCGAGGCTCGAAGTTGATGGAAGAAAGACTCCCACTCTGTGTGTCTGTCTCCCTCCTTCCCTCCCTCCCTCCGTCTCTTTCTCTCACTCTCTCTCTTTTCTCACACTGCATGTAAAGTCTTTGGCTTCTAGGACACAGTCATATATTGTGAACTCTCCAAGGCAATTGTAAGAGAAACCATTCAAGTACTTTCTGACTGGTTCCAGTATAAAACTATAACTCACACTATAACCACAGGAACAAAAGTTTGACATTTCGCTTAAATTTAACTGAAATGTCAGAAATTCCCACTCCATTTAATGAGCAATGAATTACTGGCTCCTCATTTACGTATCATAACACTGGCCGGAACGTCATGCTCTCTGGGAAAAAAAATAATAAAATCACAATATATACTTAGAACATTGTCTCTCTCTGATGCTTTTTGGTGAATTTTGTCATAAATCTTCTTCTGCGTACAGTGAGGTAGAGCAGACGTCAGATTTATTATGGGTCACGTTCAGAGTAAGAACATCGATTTCTTTTCTCTTCATTTTTGTTTATGGCAGAAGGCTCTTGTTATTATTTCTGCTTAGTAATGGAGACCTGCCATCTTGCAGTGACACAAAGAGCGACAGGCAAACAGGAAACGTACATACAGACACACAAAATGATACCCTGAGGGACACATCTGCTAGAGAAAAGCGTCATTATTCATCCAAAGAAGAGATGTCAGTGCTAAATGTCTAATACTCATGTCACTAACTTACCGGTAGGCTTCCAAGAAGCACTGCGGGTGTTCTGAGAGCCAGATGAAATAACTGCTCTCCAGTAAGCAAAAGATGACAACCTGTTCATTTCCTGAGTGCCCTTGCTTACACCGTTCTGAGAAAGCGTGTAGTGCATTGTTCCATTGTTTCAGCTCTGCTGTTTCTGGATCAGGTTAATGGCTTTAGCTCAAAGTGATCGATTGAATCATTGGACCATCTCATCCCAGCTCAGTGCTTGTGAAAAGCAGAAAACGCAATGTTTGTATGCCGTCAGATTTCATGCAAATGAAGTAATAAGTAAGGTTAACCCCGCCTCTAACCTTAACCTTAGTCTGTATGACTTTTCTTATAAATTAAGTCATGACATTCCTTACAGCGTGCGAGAGAAAATCAATGGAGGGAAAAGAGGCTGGTAGTAGTGGGGGGATATTCTGAATCAGTGTGTGCATTAGAGACACAGGAGGGCAGTCTTTAAACACATACTGCTCTCTCTCTCTCTCTCTCTCTCTCTCTCTCTCTCTCTCTCTCTCTCTCTCTCTCTCTAATGTGGACTCTGTGTTGAGTTCAGCACCTGCTCTATAACAGCCTTTACGTAATTAAAAGTGATGTATATGCTAATAATACATGCATAAATATCTGAAGCCTGTTAGAGTTTATGCTCTTATTTTCAGAAATGTAAAGGCCACACTGACTCTCTCTAACAGGAGCAGTTAATTGTTTTTTTTTCTTCATGCTATTGTACTGGCTTCTTTGATATAATTTTCATCAGGTTAATAAGTAACAACACATCTTGCCCAGAGAGGAATCCATGTGTGTGAATGCGTATGCAAATCTAGTGTGTCATTTGTTCATGTTTCACATGAGGCTGGAGTTTTTACGTAAGGAAGCCGTTTTTTTAAATCCATATGCGTTTTTGTGTATATAGCTATGATTTTAGATGATTTGAGCAGCTCTGAATCATTGGCAAATTAGTAGTGCATGAGAAAAAAAAAAAAGCAAAACATTCTAGTTACTATAAGAATTGCCAATAATAATAATAATAATAATAATAATAATAATAATAATAATAATAATAATAATAATAATAATAATAATAATA
>JAOVVH010000042.1:6026607-6037147 GCA_028566435.1 Scorpiodoras heckelii
TAAATAACAGATTAATTGTAATTTTGTCTTTAGTTGCTTAATAATAATAATAATAATAATAATAATAATAATAATAAAAATAATAATAATAATAATAATACAATTTATGTGCTGTACCTCATTCTGTGGTTAGTACAGTTTTTCATTTAAGAATTATATATGAGCTATTACAAAATTGAAGGTTTTTATTCATGTTTGTTTTGTATGCTGTTTAGTTCCTACAGAAAAAAGTAAATGACATTAAAGTAACTGACTTCATTTCTTAATCACTGATCAAAGTCATTTTAAGGAAACAACTCATGAACCAATTATGCAGAGTATTCTGGGTGATAACTGAAACCCTACCAAGCTTTATTGGATTTTGTTCATGTTTTTCGAGTATGACATGATCCTATGACATGATCCATTTTCTTTCACGATTGACTACTGAGTCTTGAGTGCACACTAAGAGCACTGGCACATATCCAGTAAGATACGTTACTACAATGTACATGTTCAATTTTACTACGAAGCTTGTAGTTCTGGTGGCTGTTAGTGAACTAAACTACAAGATTATGCAAACCCACTGGTGCAGGTGTTTTGTATAATTACATGTAAAGGATTCATTTATCTTTCCTCGGTGTTGTCTTATATTGACCAATAATTGTTTTGTGAATACTTACAGTCACTGCCTTAATCTCTGATCTTTTACTGGTGAAGTGTTTTTTGGTTGATCTGTATTGTTTTGGATTCGTGGCATTAAATAGCTAAGTCACTCTTGTGTAAGCTGAACACATTTCCCACAATAAGAGGTGAGTGGTGATTTTGCTGCAGAGATATTTACTTCTCCTTATCATCCTGGGCATGGCACATAGATACACGCTCTCAGACACAAGCTGTAGACGGTAATTCCCCTATTCTGAAATTCCCATATTGGCGGGTGAGTCAGTATCCTCCCTGTCCTGTGGGTTGTGTTCGGACAGACGTGACTTCTTCAGCCTTTGATGTTCTAGCCCTTGGTTGATAAGAAAGTGAATGCTGTTCCCAATAGAGCAGCTTCTCCAGTGGGACGCGGTTCGCTGCGCTGCTTTAAAGTCCACCACAGATTACACGTTCAAAGGCCCAGACTTTCATGTTTATCTCTTTCACTCATCTTCTCGCCTCCATATTGTGTCATTAGGAAAAGATGGGAATGCACTGTCCCAGGACAGGCTGGAATAGTAATGTGTTTGTCTTCTCGACAAGGTTTTTACTTTTGGAACTAACAAGAGAGCGCCCATCATCCCAGCAATTATTGTTTCACAACAACAGTAAGAGTGTATTGTCCTACAGTATATATTGCTATTATTTTCACTTTTCTGTTTTACAACTTGTTGTATTGTCATGGACCGTACGAATCCACTAAAGCTCCAGTCAGATTGTTAGTGAAATGTTGAGAAGGGGCTTTTCAGGGGGTGTCAGCAAAACATTTTCAAGATGGCCTATTAACTACAGCGCCATGGTAATGATGCAGCAGCTCGCAAAAATATTGAATTGCAACAACATCCCAATGTGTAAATGTGCACCGGTGCTCGAACAGAGGCTTCTGAGTGATGGGCGACAAATGGTGACCTAAAACCGGGAAAGGACACAAACCACATATCACCACATTATATAGCTTTCCAAAATTGTACATCACTCCTGGTTGCTTTCTTGGAGGCCAAATAGTTTAAAACAGCAGTAGGAAATAGTATAGCAAAATAGTACAACACTATTTGTTTACTAGGTGATGGTAATAGGAGTTACTGCGCCAGCTTATGTGGTAAATAATACTATAAAATGAGGGTTTGATGTATGCCAGCCTAGCTGTGATCTGAATCTGAATGAAAGATTATCAACCCATGATCAATTTTTAAATAAAAACATCATGCATATCTTTACTGCAGGCTTCAATAATGTAACTAGTTTAACAGTTTAATATGGATTACAGCTAGCAGTTATCTGTTTTGAGGTGTGAAGATGGTGGGCATTAAATCTTGTACTCACAGGTGGCATTAGCTAGAGAGGCCTGTTGAATTCTGTAGATTGGCTGTATGTCAGTAGCTGTCTACACACACACACACACACACACACACACACACACACACACACACACTGGATTTGTCTTGCTATACTCGTAAGGACCTTCCATTGACAAAATTATTAACGCAGCTAATTAGTGCTATGCCTAACCCTAACCTTAACTTTAGTAATAAAAATGCATGTTTTGGCTCTTTTAATTTTTTACATTTTTGTTAAAGACTACAACAAACACTCACATTCCTTTTCGGGACTGTCAAAATGTCCTCACAAGGTCAAAAATATCAGATATTCTTATCCTAGTTGGGACATTTAGTCCCAACAAAGATATAAAAACATGGTCTCTCTCTTTCTCTCATGCACACGCGCGCGCACACACACACACACACACACACACACACACACACACACACACACACACACACACACACACCCACACACACACACACACTGCTCTGTTTGCTCCCTTTCCTTAGGTTTGCCCTGTGAACTGCATGTTGGCATTTGTGCCTCTTTTCCGACTGCTGTCCACTTCTTCAATTCGTTTTTTTTTTGCTCTCTTTCTTTTCTTCCTCCTTTATTTCACCCACTCTTCCTCTGCTCTGGAAGCCTCGGCATAGGCCTTTAAAGGATGCGGCACCTTTGTCCGCCCCCAATAAAAGATGCCATGGTTTCCCTTTTCCTCTCCTTTCTGTCCTCCCTACGCGGCTCCTGTAGAAGTGCAAATTGTTACCCTCCGAGGAGTTATCCTCCTGCTTCAGAGAGTCCCAATCCGGCTTGCTAATTACGCAGAAGATTCCATCCTGACGAAAAAGGCCATGATTCCCACAACCACCTGGCCTTCTTTTCTTGTCGCCTTTGATGGCAGACACCCCCAGCACCCCTCAGTACCACCCCCACACACACACTTTTTCCCCTGTCCTCCCATACCTCACTTTTCTCTCCCTTGCTCATTAATAGGGGTTTTGAATTGCTTTCTGACCCTGACAAACTGCTCTTGTTGAAAAGGAGATGAGAGGAGGATGGGGGAGGGTGAAATGGAAATGAGGAGGAGTGACAGAGAGAGAGAGAGAGAGAGAGAGAGAGAGGACAGGAGGGGTAGACAGGAATTCAGGGGCTTCTGGTCATATGGTGTCTTTGTGAAAGTATGTAGCTTATGTCTGTTATCATTATTTTGGAGTATTTTAGTCCTTCCAAGGAACTCCACCTCCTGACCTTGTTCTTCGATATGGTCTTCAAAGCTGGACCGAACAGAGTGCTGTAAGAAAAAAACAACAACAACAACAACAAAACCATGACTACTATCACTCCATCACCCCACTTCTCCCAATCGTTTAGTAAAGCCAAGTTCCACCTATAGGTGATGGACATAAGTGAACCTGTGACAGACTTTATAAGCTGCCTTGTATTACTTCTCAGACCGTCTGTGAGTACTTGTTGTCACTGACCTCACCTACTGACATCCAGTGAGCTCTTTCTGGATTTTTCCCCCCATGTTCTTCCATCTCTGCTTGGGTCTGCTCCAGGTTGTCTGGTTTCCTTGCACCTCCTAAAAATATGCTCGTAGGTGAACAGGCTATGTTTAATTACCCCTAGGTGTAAGTGAGTGTGCGTGAATGTGTGTGTAAGATGCCCTGCGGTGAACTTGGATTTCATCCAGGATGTATTCCCGCCTAGTGCCCAGTGTACGCTAAGAATAAAATTCTTACTGTGAACAAATGTATGAAAGATTTATAAAGAAATGATTGCACATACAGAACTGTAGCACATACATTTCTCCTCTATAGATGTCCCACACAGGTGAATCTTCAACTTTACAACTACTGTCTGGGTGGAAAGGATGACATTCTTCTCTTCTGTGCTGTAAACTGACATTAGCCAGTAGTATCAGTCACATTTGCCAGCCTATGTATAGCAAAGAGGGCAGTTGTGCATTGCCTTCCCAGGTTACTAGATATCTTGTTGTTGTCAAGAATTAGCAAGTGGGTGGGATCTGGGAGCAAATAAATTGGTTCAAATGTAAACTCAAAATGCTATTTTTTTTTCCACCATGATAAGATTTAATAAATGGTACTAAAGATATATACATAGCCTGATATATTTTTGAGACATAGTACAACCCCCCCCTCCCCATTTAATTGTTATTATATAACCTCTTTAAAAGCCACCGATCAATAAGCCACTCTCATTGATCTCCAGCAATTCAGAACGACAGACAGAGAGAAAGAGAGGGAGCATAGCCCTGGGAGCAAAACAAATTGCTATTATACACTTGGACTCTATGACATTATCAGCTGGGACGTCCCCAGAGGCGAGCCTTGTGCAAGATTAGCATCCTCCACAAAGGGCAAAGGATGTACTGTACTGGCGAGATGCCACAGCCCTCATCCACTTTCAAGACAATCATTAACTCCTACTTACAAAGACGCTGGCTGTTGCCTAATGCAACACTGTTTGCCTTGCGCACATTGCCGAGAGAAAACGTGACGCAACAGGAAGCAGTTGTGTATTTTCAAACGCTTCCTGGTCACACCTGATTAGCTAGTTAGGCCAAGAACACATAGCATGCATCTCCTGAGATTTGTTTGGTCAATTAAAATACATCAGGGATGATCTAATAGTGCTCAGACAAGACTATTCATAAATGTACATTATCGATGCCTTTATGCAACCAGTCCATTAAAGATGCAGAAGATGAACTCAGCTGGATCACAATTCCTACCGCTTTGTAAATAAGTCTCTCAGTGCAATAGCTTAGTGCCCTGTAGACTTGAGTGTGACGGTGTCACTGAGTACTCAGTGACTTTGCTCGCTCTCTCTCTCTCTCTCTCTCTCTCTCTCTCTCTCTCTCTCTCTCTCTCCTTCGCTCCATGCCTCCAAGTCAAGCCACATCCTCCAGCTAAACATAAAATGAAGATCCGGTTTCTGCGTTGTGTTTTACGAGCGGTTAGAATGCCAGCCTGTGTGGCTTTTCGTCCGCTCCTGAACTGACCATTCACAAATGTCTCTGAGGTTTTCTTGAAGATGTCAATTAAAGTTTTTAATTGGGGCCAAGTTATTTAAAACAAATGTTTTCCTTCTGAATACAGCTCTGTCAGTTTTTGGACACTGGACACTGCAGTTGGATTTAATGGGACAGAAGCTTGTGGGAATGCGACATATTTCAGCGTGTGACCACTTTTAAACTTTCAATACCCTAAACCAGTGCATTTGATGCATCACACCACATAAAAATCAAAGATTTTTCATAAAGATGTATAAAACAGATGTACAAAAGATGTGCAAAAACAATACCTAGATAATTTTTGTGTTTTAGGTGTCAGTAGAGTAAAAAATAATTTTGATAATAATTCTCGTTATTCTTCTGTGATATTGCTGTTCATGTTTTGTCACTTAGAGATATATCCTTGGCTGTCTGATATCACATGAAAAATATGCTTGTTTGTTGTAACTGTCCGAATAAATGCAACAGGTGTTATTATTAAGTAAGGATTAAATTAAGATGTGCTGTTATCAAAAAAAATAAAATAAAATAAAAAATCAAAGGCAGAGCGACCTCAATTTGCCAACAATTACATTTTTTAACTTATAAAATGAACAACACATCCTACTTTAAAGTGACTATAGTATGTAGTTGAAGTACTATAGTTAAGATTATAGTTTTTAATTGTAGAATATCTGCAAAGTAATTATGCTCATGTTATAACACTCTTGAATCACTCCTGACGTCCTGAAGACCATCCTGTGGTGGAAGAGGTCTCCTTACAGCACGTATCACCATGTCGACAACCTCACATTTTCCTTTGTTAAAAAACAGCGCTGTTTTAAATCTGTTTCTTATTAGCTTTTAGATGATGCTGATTATGTTGAGTGTGCATCATACAAGTCCCTGTGTGTGTTGTTACTATAGAAACAATATTGTTATAGAAAGACCAAACTGACATAAAGACCCTAAATGGTGCTACAGTCAGCACTATGGTCAGAGCTGCTGTTCTAGAAAATGAATCAACGCCCACTGTGTGACTAAGCAGACTTGAGAATAAAACAGTAGTTTTATTGAGACATCAAAGATGTAATGCCGCTTATAGTAACTGGTTTTAGTGGAGTGTAGGAGTGGAGTGCGACACATTAAGGGCTTGGGCTCTCCTCACGTTAACTGTGCCACCTGAGATCATTTAGCAACCTTTTTGTTTGTTATTCTTCTCTGTCTGACTGACATATTTGGAATGGCAAGGGGTCATAGGGCTTGGATACGGGTTGGTTAAGAGCCTATAAGTCGTCCTCCTGCATCCATACTCCGGATTAAGCACAAATATATGTTTGACAGGTGAGTCAGTTAAGTTCCCTGATGTACTGAGGTTTGGTTAAATGAAAATCTATCTGTATCGGATATCCAGACTTTTAGAAATTTGGTGGAAGTTGTGTGTTGTGCAGCAGGAATCGATCAAATAAAGAAAATGGAAAAGCCACTATGTGTAATATGCAAACATTCGTTTCATCAGTTCTCATGCTACCGGGCATTCGCATTTTAGCCTGGTTGCTGTCTTACTCTTGTGAGATCTACTTTTAGGGATGCTGGGTGGCCCAACGAATTCAAGGTTATTCAAATCTCTCAGAAGAACAACACATCAGTCTGGGAATTTAACTTTATATATTATAAGGAATATTGGTCTACGGACTGAGGGTGGTTTGTCCTTGATGAGACTTTTGTCTCTAATATGGGTCTGGCATTCATGAAGGTGTAATGTCCCACAGTATCTGCACGACTGTCAATTGATGCTCTGCGAAGCGCTCTGTGTCTCAAGTAGCCAGAAACCACTAATGTGCTGAAAAGATAGCATTCTCTCCATCTTCACAGCGTGCATGTCAGCACTCGGCTCTTTAATTAAAACAAGTTAGCGGAGTCTCCTGCTTTCTTTTGACACCTCCGTATTTATCTACCGGCCCCGACTCAGGGTAAGACCTGTGCAAAAGGGAAGAGTTGTGTTTTAAGAGACTTGCCTTTGATGCCCCGTTTCTCTTGCAAACGAAAAAAAAAAAACCCTGCTGCCACATCTGACTCGAGTTTGCTGAAATAACAGCAAATGTTTGTCTTGTATTGTATGGCACGCTGTTTGAGAAGCAATAAAGCCCTTCTTCCAGTGCCTAAAGCGCCTCTTAATAAAATACTCAAGAATAACTCCTTTACCTTAATCATGACCATGGATTAAATAGCTTGCGGCTGGAAATTGGGAGCAGACCCCCATGGCTTTCTCTGTGTCTCTCAATGAATTTTATGTGGCTGTTTTATCACAGTGTCATCTTCATTCAATTGATATGAGCAAGCCGATCAGATCTTTGTCACAAGGTCAATCAGGAGGGGGTAAAATGCAACAAACCTGCTCATTGACTAATAAGAGTCCTGCTGGTAAAAGGTCAAGGGGGTGTATGCTTGCTAGGGTGAGTTTAAGAGCGTGTGCAGGGTTGTGTGTCAGTCTGCATGTGACAGGGAGGAATGTGAGATGTGTTTATAGTAGCAACAGAGCTCGACAAACTAAAACAGCAGCGCTGGGTGTACTGTATAATCACAAATCCATGACGGAACCTAACACTCAATTCTTAGAAAACCAGCGAGCTTAATACTTCCTGTCATCCCATAAAGCTCTCGTGAGCTTTCAGAAAGTGTCTGAGAGAAGAGATCTCTGTCACACACATTCAAATGACATAACTTTGGTTTGCAGGAATTTCATTTTGATCTGTCATGCATCTTCATTTAAAGATGCCGCAACAGAGCATAGAGGTTTCTGTCCGAAAAAATATGTAGAACAGGACCATAGAGAAGTCAGAGGTTTTTTAGTGTTCCTCTGCTGTGTAGGAGAACGTTACTAAAACAATGCATTTCTACTTGTTGGAATATGGTGGACATGTGTCCATGTGTGTTCTGGTGCGCTTGAGATGATGAGCTTGTATAGTGGTGAAACTGAGTATTCACATGATGATAAATAAATAAATATGTTTTTATTGGCTGCCAGCGTCAAGCCTTGTAGTCAAGTGTTTCACTGAAGACATAAAAGAGCAAACAGGGCCTGTTTATTTTCAGTCCTGCAGGTGTCTGCTAATGGCTTATTGGTTTAAAATGACTAGCCCACATCTTGCCAAGCAATTGGCAACTGATGTTGGCGGAGTTCTGTAAATGTGTGTATACACTTGATGTTCGTTCTTTAGGTAAAATTCAAAATATCTTCGCATAATCAGTCACAAAAATCATAGATTATCTTGACGAGTTGAAAATCAAGAGAGCTTTCTGACTTGGTACAATTTCAAATATTTTTGTTTAATCATCTTTTCCGACCAAATAATCTGTTTTCAATCAGAGACAGTACCGACGAAACATAAAGTCTTAATGAAAGAGCATGTAGTGTGTGCTTTTTTTTTTTTTTTCTTTTTTTTTTTCAAATGCCAGAAATCATAATTCCTAAATGTTATTTTAACAAACACCTGTGCTCCACTGGAAAGTACAGTCCACGTCACAAGCAGGCAGGATAGCAGAGTTGCAGCTCAGGATGAGCTCACTGCTCTGCAGGCCCACCACAACTGTGTACTGTTACCTGTCATTCTGATAATTTCAGTACATGTACAACACAGCTAAGGGAAATCTTCATGTTGCCCCATGGCCTCCACTGTCAACTCTGACGTACTCAAGCCTTGCAGCAACGACCTGGTAACAGCTATCTGCACGCAAGAAGGCCATTAATTGAAAGTGACCTTGTCAACTTCCTTACTCAAGAATCAATCACAAGATTTGTGTCAATTTTTTTTTTCCCCCTCGATTTTTTTTCTCTCGATGTGGCTACAAAGCTTGATTCAATTAAGGCGTGGAGGCCTGTCCTCAGATGTGGGGTCCGTTTCCAATCGAACCAGGAGGTCATGCTTCGTGTTTCACAATGTCATGACAGACTCTCTGAACGGTTCTTGGTGGAGGCAGGGGTCCACAACTGGTTTTGTTTCAGCATTTTGGTTACGTGAGTTTAGCCACCCCCTCCTTCTTAAATTGGATTCCCAATCAGGTTAGTGTCCGATAGCGTCCAGGGTCTCCGGTAAGGCTTTGAAGTGCAGGAACTCTGTCTGCACGCCTCCGGCTGGAGCGCCTTATCTGTTGCACTAGGGGACTATTGTTTCAATCAGCCAGACATTGTTAATTACCCTTTTCATTGGGGTAAAAGGTTGGTAGAGACAAATCCAATTTGGCTGCACTTACGTTTGACCTCGGACACCGCCCTTGGGTCCTCGTTTTGTGTCGGTCTTGTATTAAGTGGCTTCTGGAAAGTTCCTCCATGTTTAAAAAAGGTTGTCTTATGGAACTCAGATTGTGTGGAAACAAAGTGTAAGCCCATGCAGTGTGAATGCATACTGTGAGACATCATAATAAACATTCGGTTCTCTTTGCGACAGCATCCGATTGAGTTAGCACCATAGCCAGCCAAGAAAAATGGGGCTTTATGCAACAAAGACATAGTGGATGGGCTGCAATGTGTTTACAGTTGATCCAACGGAATTGGGAGGGGTTAAAACGGGGTGCCCGAGGGACAGCGAGTCCATTTGAAAGGGGCTATTCTTCCTTCTTTGAGCACATCAGCTTGTACAGCTGTTGAAGCAGTGAGGGCAATTATCGCCCGTTTACCGCTGTTGACTTAGGAGCGCGTCTTCTGGCCATCTTTGGAACATTTTTCCCCCAGGGTTTGTTTCTAGGAGATTCGACCCTCCTTGGAGGTGGAAAGTGTTTGCGGTTTATCTGTTATGTTTGATAGCATCTGGCTAAACTGGCTCAAGCCTGCACCACCTTCCACGAAAGGGATGAGTGGAGCTCGTCATGCTGCAAAATTTGTGTGCATGCAAGGGGCTTTTATATTTCTGCTGAACAGAACAATCTGTCTTGAGTGAAGTTTGGACAGAAACACATTCCATGTTTTCCTCAGTGTGTAAACTCATAATAGACTTGTGTTGTGCCATCATAAATAATCAAATCACAAGCGGAAGAATCTGATGCAATTGATAGCTGTGGTTTCAGTTAACCACCGACTGACTCTGTACGGAAAGAGACGAATATTTTGTGTACCATAAAGTAATGTTATCATATATAATTTTGACTCATTCCTCCATACCAGGGATAGCTTTATGTGCCATAATAGGAATATTAATAAAAATATACACTATATTTTTTAGAATGGAAAACAGTATTAAGAAAAAATTCTTCGGATAACAGTATCCGTGATGTTACAACTAGTATGGAATGGATTTTGTCATCTGAGTGGTGGTTGTGTGTGTATGGTTTTGGAACAGGTAGTTTTCTTACTTGAGTTGATAAGACTGCTGCACCACCACGAACAACGTGTTGGTTGAAGTAATGGTTCTTACAAAGGTGGCAGAAGGGCAAAGAGACATTTCTCGTGTGTGTGTGTGTGTGTGTGTGTGTGTGTGTGTGTGTGTGTGTGCACGTATACGCATGCGCACATCTTGGCTTGCC
>JAOVVH010000042.1:6102401-6112592 GCA_028566435.1 Scorpiodoras heckelii
ACACTTTCTCTCTCTCTCTCTCTCTCTCTCTCTCTCTCTCTCTCTCTCTCTCTCTCTCTCTGTCTTTCCTTCAAAAATAGTAACCAGTTACTATGTGTAGGATTTTACAAAATAGGCTCTACATCAAAACATTGTTACATAATCACAAAATATTTTAAAGTGTTTCTTTTCAGTTATTTAAAGTTTCATGTCATTGGGCAAAATAATTTAACGCATGTACAAATGTTTCCTATCCTAATGACAGGGAACAGTGTCAGATATTGACGGTGGAAATGGTTTCAGTCTGAAAGACGTCAATAAAGCATTCTGTGGTTTCTTATTCACCTGATATATATTTTTTCTACTATAATTAATATTAATAATAGTGATTATTTGCCAGGGTGAACACATACACATTCTCCCCCTCTCGCTTTCTCTCTCTCTCTCTCTCTCTCTCTCTCTCTCTCTCTCTCTCTCTCTGTCTGTCTCTCTCTCTCTGCCTCAGACTGCAGTGTAATTACACTACACACATTTATAAACATGCAGTAAGCATGTGTCTTTGTGTATCTGCGTGACTAAGTGTGTGTTCTAGTGTGTGGGTGTTTGAGTGTGCACCACAAGAATCGCTTGCATATGTGCTGTGGTGTAGAGATGAAGCAAAGAGTAGACTTTTTTTTTTTTTTTTTTTTTTTAAAGTAGCTGCACTAACTCACTTTTGATTCTGTGCCATGCTTGTTTGAAATGTGTTGTTCGAGTGCACCGGCACTGTAACGCTATTTCGGTCTGGTGTGGCTCTGACATGGTGCGGCTACAGGTTTGAATTATGTATGTAAGTAGTTTAAGTAGACTTGTTTGAGTATTTGTGATGTAATTGCTTCCACTTGGTTGGCTTGGATACAGTGACAGGCTCATTTAGGTAACCACAGCTTTTGGGCAGTGTGCAGCACTGCCAATCAAATGCTGATAAAGGGGTGCTGGGAGCATTTTTTGTTTGTTTGTTTGTTTGTTTGTTTGTTTTTCTTCATTTTCCATGGGGTTTAATTCATGCGGGCTTTTTCATCCCCACATAGTTTTGTACATTTTTATTAACCATATGGGTTGCATGCTCACTTTCAGGGCCGGCTTCCCAATTTGAATTGCATTTCAGCACGCTGCCAGAATGCATTCGGATGAACTGAGAGAACCAACGCAGTTGTGTGGACGTGTGCTTGAAGCAAGTCGACAGGCACAGCTTTTAACATGCAACATGAAAGACACAAAAACAAGAAGAGTGTATTGTGTAATGGTTAGCGCCCACAAAAAAAATGCTGTTCTACTCATAAGACACACCGATACATACACCCAATGACCAACAGCCAATCATGTGATCCGCCATCAATTATAACAAGTTCACCCTATCTAATGTTCACATTATAGACCTTCCTACTTCCATACTGTTCCAGTTGCTAAAGTATGACGCAGAAATCAGGCACACTGTCATGAAAGTAGTTTCGGAAAAAGGTATTTGAGATTAAATAAGAAGACCACAGATGGCAAAGTATTGAAGACAAAATGATAATGAACAATAAACGACATTATTTAAAAGATTGAATTGACACCATTAAGACCCATGTCCTGAATGTAATGTAAAAATAGAATTTGAAATAACATTTTCCTTATGTCTGTCTTCAAATACAGCACTCTCAAAACAGAGCGATAAAACTGTCTCAGTGCAGTAAAAGGCTCCTGGATCAAGCAGAATTGCTTTTTGTGTAAGAGAGCACTATGAAATGTGCCTATGTCAAGTTCAATACAGAACCACATGCTTGGTCATGGAGCCCTTCCTCACCCTCACACACCTTCCATTCAGAAGATGAGACAGGAAAAAGGAGGTGGCTTTCAGATTTTGGAGATCAGCATGCTCCTGTAACACAGCCCAATAATAATCCCAGAGCGCAGCCCTCTTCCTCTCCTCCCCTGAACACGAATGAATGAACGGCACACAGAGGGTGCTGAACTCACACGAGCTCCCATTATCTCCTGAAACCTGGAACAGACTCGGCTCTCATCAGAGCCGGGGCTCTAAAAGACACAGGCTGTATTCTGGCGCGCGCCTCTCTAGATAAATATTCCTGAAGGCCCCTAATACCACATCTCCTCCTCTGACTGTCTGCACCGAGCAAAATTTCCTGCTCCCGTGAGTTAATGTCAAATCTATGAGCCTTTCATTTCAGCACACAAAGACGGGACTTCAGTGTGCATGCGTCCATGGGAGGAGGGGGGGTGTGTGTGTGCAGGGGTCAAACGATGGACTCCTGTCTCATCACTCAGTGGCCGCTTTATGCTTTATGGTTTCAGCCCCCGCTATATGACTATTGGAAAAGACAATTTGAAAAAAGCAACGTCCTTATTCATGCATTAATATTAATATTAATATTAATATTAAAGCCCATATCCTGTCCTTCTGTATGCTTAGTATTATACATGTGATTTTAAACAGAGCTGGGGTTTCATGCTCTTCTTTCTTTTTCTCTACAGCAAATGCTGAATGATCACGAAGTGTCGTCACAGGATAGCTGCATCAAAAAGGTAGGCCTTGTTGTGTGTCTGTGCTTTGAGTACTCCAAAACCCACCAAAAAAAATCACAGATCTTCACACACTCAATCTATAGATGCAGACAGTTCACAAGCACAGGAGTCTTATTTATCCACATCACTGATAAAATTAGAAAGAAAGCTATCAAGTATAAAAGAAAAGGACAAATCCTGTGAATACAGTCGTATTTTCTGTCAAGAAGTTTAAACGTATCCTACACAGCATTTTTTTTTTTATCCCGAATATTCGAACATAAAAATCACTTGATAGATAGCTAGAAAGAAGAATTTTGCCTACACAGGGTGAGATTTACTTTGGAGATAACAGAGAATCTCTCGTTACCCACTGATTCCAAGACACGTTCCTCCAAAGGCTCGGGGTCAGGTTAAAGAGGTGATAAATTTATTGTAGGGGTGGCAAGCTTCATTTCTTTTATGGCCTGTGTGAGAAGGTCGAGGTGGTGGTCGGGGGGAAGAAGAAAGGAGTTCAAATGTAAAACCACTGGAGCATGAAAGAACAATGGCAAGACACCTGCTCTGAGAATCAGCACGAGTCTCATGTGAAGACCGCCTGAGAGGCAGCTGAAGTGTGCGGCTTTAGTTAATGACTGCACCGGCTCTCACCACGCTTTAGGCTTTCAGAAAACACGGGGACGTATTATAATGTTTTAAAATCTCTCCCTCTTTGAGGCTCATGTTCTATCAGAAAGGCGTTAATGGTGTAAAGCATCCACGGCTGTTTATTTGGGCATTGCATCACCTTTTAGTGTTGTGGCATGCATTGCCTGGCATATTCATTTCGTTTTCCACTTTCATTAACATCCAAAATTATTCAAGAGAATAATTACGACTTATTAAAAGTCACTTGAAAATTTCGAATGTAAACTTAGATATTAAAGTGCGTTTAAGGTAAAAGGGAATAAAAATAATAACACTAGGTCCATTTATAAACTAGCACATATTCGTGCATGCTTGTCGAGCCAGAACGCTCCTGCAATAAAGAACATGCCACATTATCTATAATATCATCATCTCTCTTTTCTCTTTCAATAATATGCGCCTGACCCTCCTAAAGACAACAAGCCAAAGAGGCGGTTTTATTTCCCGAGCTGAAAAGCCTTCTTAGCCTCAACTCAATCCCACAGGATGGGAAAGATACAGGGAGAAAAGGAAGGTGAGTGGGATGAGGGGATAGAGGCTCAGCTCTTCTTTCATTTATTTATCCTCCTTCTCCAAACACAAACAGTTTCCAGACTCGCGGCTGGAGATGCCTATCGATGGCGGTAGGAGATAGGATCTGCCTTATTGCCCGTGATCGCCTGGGTATTCATGCACCCCCTTTTCCACTCTCACACACTAATATTTCAGCTTTCCCTGAAACCACCAGATGTAATCTGACTGCTCACACTTTGTCCAAAGAGTCTGTGTGTGTGTGTGTCTGTGTGTGTGTATGTGCATCTGTATCTGTGGGGTTTTGTGTGTGTGTGTGTGTGTGTGTGTGTGTGTGTGTGTGTGTGTGCGTGTGTGTCTCACAAACATGTAAGCCCACAGTGATCTGGCGGCGATAACACTGAGAGACATAAATTCATTATAGAAAATCAATGGGTTGTAATTGCATTCAGAACTGATCCAAAAAGAAGCCTGGCCAGATCCCCTGCAGCATTGTCCTGCGTCTGGCCCGACTTGAAATTAAAACATTTACTCCATTTAGACTGCTTTATAAATGCGAAGGGCCTAAAGCAGGCCTGTGATGCTTTAATGGGAAAGAGATTAATGACTCTTTTGACAAGCACCCAGAGATCACGTTAATGTCTTTCTGCTCCTTACTGCCACGAGTCCTTTTCTTTAAGTTAGAAAAATGACCACTGCTATCTTATCTCTAGTGTTTGCATTTACAAAAATGCACTCGTCAAATAATACGCATCTTTGACATTCCTGGAACTGAGAGCATGTGATGAAGCATGTTAAGACAGCCTCCTTTTGTTAAGTTCGTTTGTACAAGGTCAGGCCATCTCTTTAACACTTTCTTCTCCCTCCTATGAGAAACAAAAGGAGCAGAGGACAGGGGGCGTGGTTAGACAGACTGGACTCGGGTCAGCACTGTTAGCAGAGAAGGTCACCAGGGGGGGTTAAAAAGAGCTTTCATGTTTGCTTTATCAAGCCAGGAAAATTTCCCTCCTGTAAAGATTCCATCTCAAACGATCCGTCAAATTTATGATGGGCTTATTATGGTGCAGAAACACATTACAGGTCAGGAGGAGCACTTTTCTGACCTGCAGGCAGCTCGATCCAAATGTGATGATTGATTGATAATTATGATAATTTGTTTGAAATGATTATCTGGATACAATAATCTCTAGCATGCAACCCCCTCCTCATCGCATGGCATTTTCCCCCTCTGTGTTTTCGTCCACTCATAATGCCGGGCCATCAGAAATGGCCTCTGGTTATGGAAGGGCTAGAAACAGGGGCCTCCCAGTCCGGTCCCCAGGGCCCAGGGGGGCCCTGTTGATGAATGATGACCCAGACGAGGCTGAAATCAGAGGAGAATAAACAGGGGAAAGAAGAGGAGGAGAGGGACAGGGGGAAGGCTGGTAACTATCTGTAGCGAAGGGCAATTATACGCCAGGCCAGGCTGCCCCTGGGGCAGCAGCATGGTCTGAAGAATGCAGAGGGCTCAGGGTTCTGACCACCCAACACACACACACACACACACACACACACACACACACACTCCGCTGTAAAAGAGGTGGGAACAAAGAAGATGGTCTGGGAAAAATATTTCTTCCTGAAGTTTCTGTTCATTGTCTGACCAATAACAAATGACCAGGAAATGGTAATAATTAATGAACACATCTTGAAGAAACAATAAAACAAATTCTGAAAAGGACCAACAGGATTCCAAGTAAATTATGTTCTTAACTTAATATTTCTTTTTTTCTAAAACCCCTTGTTTTAAATGTCAGTCGAGGAACTTTTAATATTTTTTTCAGGAATGTGACTCCACTGAACAACATGCCTGTTCAATTAAAACGGAAAGCCTTCTTCTGCGCTTCAGCAGCAGACTGTCAAAAAACACTCAGCAATTGGATGTCGTTGGCTTTTTCTGTCACCAAGAGGGGAGGAGGCCTCCGTAGAAATAATATTTGTGGGTTTTTTTAGTAGGACTAGGAGATGACTTAATGATAATATCCTTTCTTTCTTCTCCTGGCTCAGTTACACTCTAACTGACAATCTGCTTTTTCCTCTGGAGCTCGCTGAAGTACACTGTGTATACATGCACACACGCACCGCTTACTTGAGGGGAGCACTCTGTGACCACTGTGGAAGACACCCTTGCGTGATGAACATCATGGACACACGCCCACACGCCCACACAACAGGGCTATCAGATTGAAATGTATTGATTCAACTACAATTTCATTTTACTGAATATTTCCATATATAAGGCAAAAAAGGGTCCACATTACACAAGGTTTTACCATGCCATTTTATTTCCGTATACTTTTTCAACTCTTTTCTGGAACAGTTATTATTATTATTATTATTATTATTATTATTATTATTATTATTATTATTATTATTATTATTATTAAATTGTTCACAATTTCCAACACTTCCAAGGAGTTCGCTTGTCCAAATGATGCTCTAACAGGTATATAGTGCACTATATATAGGGCCATTAAGCTATACCCCATATCATGAGCATATGTAATAAATAGGAGTATTACTTCATAAAGAAGAGCTGAAAATATCACATTTTAATATGAATCTGTGTAAAAAAAATTTAAATGATTAATTATTAGTGATGAGGGAGGAAGAAGGTTAAAAAAAAACACTGAAACATTTCACATTGTGAACTTTAACTACTAACTTTATTATACAGTAGTACAGCCTCCTTGCTCTTTCCTTTAGTCAGGAATGCACACAAGGCAGCATTTTCAGAACCAGTCCTGTGTTGTCTTAGCGTATTTCTTTTTTTTTTTTTTTTTTTTTTTGATTAGAGCTGAAAACAAACATGCCTTTCTGCCCTGTCTGTGGGAAATGTCCCTGACTGGACAGAATGCTGTCATTATGCATGATCTTCTTAGCATTCCCAGTTCCAGATGCTTGAGTACAGTGTGTGCATGGAAAGGCCAGTGTGTAAGCATGTTTGTGTGAAAGAGAGAGAGAGAGAGAGAGAGAGAGAGAGAGAGAGAGAGAGAGAGAGAGAGAGAGAAAGAGAGAGAAAGAGAGAGAGAGAGAGAGAGAAAGAGAGAGAGAGAGTATGGAGTTGTCCATTGTGACATGTGTATGACTGCACACACCCCACTGCTGCACTGGAATTCAAGTGGGAGTGAGAGATGAGGAAGGATGGAGCGAGAGAGAGAGAGAGAGAGAGAGAGAGAAGGATGAGAGGAAGAGGCGAGAAGGGAAATGGAAGACTGCTGAAAGGGCAAAATATTAGCTTTCATGCACTGCTCTCACACTCTCGCCCTTTCTTTCACAATGTTTCCCTGAATGCCACCCCACCGCACACAGCTTTTGAACAATGAAGGCAGAAATTGACTGAGAGTGGTATGTCTTCTTCTTCACCCTCTCTCTCTCTCTCTCTCTCTCTCTCTCAGTCTTTCTGCATCTCTGCGAGAGTTCATCATGAGTGGGAGTTCATTAATTCTACCGTGTGAATGAATGAATCCCCCTCTCGCACTACTGCTATGATAATGCCGTTGCCATAGAAACGCAGTATTTCCAAAGAAGTTACTTTAGGTGTTAGTGTAGTTGGGTGTATTTTCATGACACTGGTGGTCTACAAAATCTTTTGATCTTTCTTCCCGGAGATGTGAATTTGATTTCTGTCAAAGGCTTCACAGAAACATCTTCAGGCCACAATGCTGTGTACCAGATCTCAGTGTGTGTGTGTGTGTGTGTGTGTTTGTGCATTTGTATGTGCACAGCACAAGGGGGAGCATTTTTCAGCTGCCTAAGCATTTTTGGTCACATTAGAGAAAGTAAAAGAAACCTTTGTGAATGACCCCTACACCAACCTCTTCCTCTTTCATAACGTAAATGTATTTCATTCGCCCAGCACATAAAGGGACAAGTAAGGCAAGTCAGCAGCGGCGAAACTTTAGCTTAACGAAGGACGAGACAAAAAGAGCAGAATGGAAGAGTGAAGAGTGAGGCGTGCCGAAGGTTAGGAATGTCTGAATGCCCATGAGAGAGGCTCTGCCAGTCAGTCGCTGTCTGAACAGGCCATGCCCAACCATGCAGAGGTCATGTGAACACAACCCCCTCACACTCCTCCGTCTCTCCGACATGTCTGCTTGCACATTCTCACCCCCAGTTCCCCCCAAATGAACATTTTTACTCAGATCAGATAAGAAAACACCACTGCTTTGCAGTTTGTCCATCTTTGAATGCAGCTGAAATTTTCTTTTGACACTGTTAACCTCTGGGCAAAAAAGTAGCACTCAGGACACATGTAGAAACCCTCATTTTTGTAAACTGTTTAAAGGTGTTTACTGCATCCAATATTTGTCCACTTAATCTCCATCTCAGCATGCGTAATTAACGTTAACTTTTTTTTTTTTTTTAAATAAGAGCAGAAATGTTTTATTTAATTAAATGAGCAGGAAGTAAGGATCTCTATTAAGGAAGGAAGAAAACCTATGGCCTGAGGCAAAGTCAACACCTTTTAGATGACTTATAACACCAAGCTCCAAAGTTTTGCTCATCTTATGCCACAGCAATTAGGCAACAGGAAAATTTTGGTTTGATAATGAATGATAAATCATGCTTTTTTTGTTGTGGAAGGTCCAAAATCAAGTTAGGTCCTGCTGTCATTCATGTCATAGCAGCTTTCAGGAAAGCGCCCAGTCCTGAACATTCTCCCATAGCAGAAAACTGACCGATCAGTGCAAAGCTCCGTCACCCGAGATACCTTCAACAAGTGTTAGAATAAAGGTCTTGTTACAGAAAACCTTACTGCATCAACAAATATACATTTTTCTCTGTCTGTTGTTATAGAAATGATGACATTTGAGAACAAGCACATTGATAGAAACCTGTGGTGTGAATTATAGCAGGCATTCTGACCAATCAGATTTGAGAATTTGAGAACACTTGAGGGAAAAAAAAAGCTTTGTCCTTCTGTAGTTTATCCAGCTTCTAAACACTGGAGCAATACAGGTCATTCTGGTTACTCAGAGAAAATACACTGATAACTCGTATCTACAATATTATCCTGATGAAAGAGTGGAGCAGTACAGAAGTTTAGAGCCTTTGATGGAAGAATTGATTAGAATTCTTTTACCAAAAAATAGGTTTTGTGCCGATATTTATTAACTGCTCCGACAGCTGTGTTTACACTTCCATTATCAGTTTGTTTGAGGTCCACAGGTTTTCCTGTGCTTTTCTCAATACAGGGAAATGTGTCAGTTCTTGTCCATGCTACAATACACTTCAGCTATGATTCACTAGATTTGATTTTTAAAATGCTGTATACATTGTAATTTTTTTTTATTATTATCAAAGAAGCGCATTCATCTGTGTCACTCTTAACTCCAGCATTGTGTGTTTTCCTTTCTTTCTGCCCTCTTTTTGCTTCTGCACTACCATGACCACCTGTGCTTTCTTGCACAGCCTTGTTCCAAACAACCTGAAGTGAAGTTTACAAACGGCACATTTCTCATCCCATTGTGGTGCTTGTCACCTAAACCTGCTCCGCGCAGAAAAGAGCCTCGGCTCGACTTGTTTAGCGGATCATGTGGCCGACGCCGGAGCTCTCGTTTCTAAGATGGCTGACCTCTGCTTGCACTCCAGAGATTGCTAATCGTGCCCACTGAGACACGCTTGTTTACAGAGGAGCAACTGAAACTCCCATATCTCTTCTTGTGTATTAACACATAAATCATGTGGTGCTTCATAAAAAAAAAAATTAAAAAAAAGGAAAGCAAACAAAGAATTGAAATATTCTTATAAAGTGTCGCTTATCTCACTCATTTTAATTCCTTTGAAACAATTTGAGTCAAGTGCTGACCAGGTGAAAATGAACACCGCATTCATTTTTGGACTAATAAAAATACATTGACTTTTATCTATGAATTTAGATGGACATTTATACAAAATATCCTGTTTTAAAAGTCCTTTGTTAATGTGTGTGTGTGTGTGTGTGTGTGTGTGTGTGTGTGTGTGAATGACTATGTGAAAGTGAATGTGTGTGAGAGACTGTGTATGTGAGAGTGACTGTGTGTGTGTATCTTAGTGTGTATGTGAGTGTGTGTGTGTGTGAGTGACTATGTGAAAGTGACTGTGTGTGTATATGTCTTAGTGTGTATGTGAGTGTGTGTGTGTGTGTGTGTGTGTGTGTTAATGTCCTATAATTGTAAAATTAAAATTCTTTATGTCTCCTAAATGTATTTAATGGAATTGATTTCTCCTTAAATAATAATATTTTTATTTAATAATTGATTTAATTTGAGCTTTTGGGGTACATTTATTTTACCTTAAAAGTATTTCTTTATTTGTTTACTCATTTTTTTCTCCAGAGTTGGTGTTGAGGAAGATCAGGAGAACTTGGTGAGTGTGTGTGTGTGTGTGTGTGTGTGTGTGTGTGTGTGTGTGTGTGTGTGTGTGTGTGTGTTTGTGTGTGTGTGT
>JAOVVH010000042.1:6174597-6184974 GCA_028566435.1 Scorpiodoras heckelii
GTGTGTGTGTGTGTGTGTGTGTGTGTGTGTGTGTGTGTGTGTGTGTGTGTGTGTGTGTGTGTGTGTGTGTGCAGAATTAGCGCATGGCCTGCACTGGAATATAAATATATTTATAATGTATTTATAATTTTAGCATGAGAGGAGGCAGCAGTACTAAGCTGCATTTTTCCACAAAGAAAATGTAATGCTTGAACTAACAAACACCAACACAATCCATTAATAAAGACTGAATTCATAATTATGTCAGACTTACTTCTACAGCTATTATTTACAAATGGACGTGCTTATATGAGAATGTAAAAAAATATATATAATAAAGCAAGTGGTGTAAATAAAAAAGAAGTTTAAAAAAATAAATGATCAGTAAAACACACGAGCTCGTCGTGAATACCACGAATGTGCCATTTATACCATTAATGACAATATTTCTGTTTACTAAAATGAGAGATTAGCACTAAAGCACTTGTGAATTGGTCTGTTTTAGCTACATTTCCCATATATTAAATTGTAATGATTGTTCTTGTTATTTTTTTAAACTATAATAATATGACACAACATGTACATGCTTGGACATACGTATATGTCCTGCATTTTATACATATTACGTGTAAGTAAATCATAGGAATTTAGTTTAGCATTTGCCTCTATGTCATCAGAGAGCTTTGAATTAGAGCATTATGAATAGTCTGTTAGTGGTCAGTTTATGGGTTCCCTTTGCTTTTAAAAAAGAAAATATGAATAATGCATGATTGTCACACCATGTAAAATGACTAACGCAGGTTAAAATATCTGGTTTGCTGGAGGCATTCTCTAGCATATTGTTTCGTTCAATAGATTCTCGTGAGCTTTCTGCAAAAGAGAGAGAGAGAGAGAGAGAGAGAGAGAGAGAGAGAGAGCATGTTAGGAATGGAGCAGTGGAGAGGGGACCCTCTGAAATGGCAAGTGTGAGCGAAAGTGAGAGATCTTGGCTAAGATAGAAACCGAGCTACGAAAGAGCCTGTGCAGACGCAGCAGATTTGGGCCAATTCAAAACGCAGAATGAAAAGACAAAAACACAAAAGGGAGTGAATATGGTCAAGAGAGTCCATCTGTCAGACAGAGGCTGAGAGGCCAACAGATAGACGGAATGAGAAAGAGAGAGAGAGAGAGAGAGAGAGAGAGAGAGAGAGAGAGAGAGAGAGAGAGAGAGAGAGAATGAACGAGAGAGCTCTCCAGACCTCTTCCTCTTGGCTTATCGGTGCTGGAATTTGGAGTGGGGCTTGAGGAGTCTCAGGGGACCTCACCCATGCTCACAGATTAGCTGCTAAACTGCACATAATTGTATTCCCCCTACTTCTCTCCAAGAGCTATTAGTCTCCCCCTTTTTTCCAACATTCCCGGTCCTTAGTGCTGCTGATGGGACAGAGAGATAATACAAAAAAATTCATTTTTATGCCGCTTGTCCAAAAAAGCCTTTGGCATTGAATACCCTCTTTAAGGTTGCTGAACTTAATATGCTTTTACAAACATCAGGATATCGTCATGGAAAAGTTTGCAGGTTTATTAGTTCAACCTTGGTGATAAGTATTATTATATCAAGGTTTATACGCTAAAACCGGAAAGCCATTGTTTTTTTTGGTTTTTTTTTGGCAGTTCCTACTTCTTAGTACTTCCTGTATTCATTGTGATTTGGAAGTAATTATCATGGTAATTGAAACAAAGTCAATTTGTCATGTTTTCGAAGTAGCAATCCAGTTCTTCACAAAGCATCATCTAATGCTTGTTTTTACACATGATTATTATATGTTCCAAAACCTAGTGTAAATCTGAAACTTTTGTTCTTCCTCAAAAAGTTACAATATTACCACTAAAAATTATTTTTTACTAACAATTGTATTGCGTTTAGCTGGTGATAATTACGCAATAAATGTGGAACGTTCTTTCACTTTTAGATGAGCAAATGTACCGTTGTGAAGACTGTGATGAGCTCTTCTCGTCGAAACTGGAGTTGCGACGGCACCAGAAATACTCTTGCAACACCAGCAGCTCTATTTTTGATTCATTAAGTGAAGACCTCAAACAGGAGCGGGACAACACAGATGAACCAGTGCATGAGTGTAAAGACTGTGAAAAGATCTTTCCCAGCGAGTATAGGTCAGTGTCAGGAGCCACTTTGCTCTTAACGCGATTGAAATTTTAATTATAAAACCTAAATTAACTCATGAATTAGCGTTTTTCTGGGCAACAAATTTGTGAAATGTAGGTATTGTTTTTAATATGTCTTAGTCTTGGCCAGCATATGGTTGTACACACGGAGGAGAGGGAGTACAAGTGTGACCAGTGCCCCAAAGCTTTCAACTGGAAGTCCAACCTCATTCGTCATCAGATGTCACACGACAGTGGAAAGCGCTTTGAGTGTGAAAACTGTGATAAGGTATTACCTTCAATGTGGTAATGAGCTGGTAAACCATATTACAATAGATGACATGGTCAAATGAGCAAGTTGGGAAGTTCTGTACATATACTCAGAAGTCCCAGTGCATGTTTGTATTCCATCCAGAAATATTTTTTGTACAAACTTCAGCCTCCAGTGTACTGGACTGTGTCTCCATAAAAGTCTTTTCACATGTTTAGCACATGCTCAGCAGTGCTTATAATCTGGCTTATGTTTTTTTGTTTCTTGGAGGTATTCACAGACCCCAGCAACCTGCAGCGTCACATTCGCTCACAGCATGTCGGTGCCCGTGCCCACACCTGCCCTGAGTGTGGCAAGACCTTTGCCACATCCTCAGGTCTCAAGCAGCACAAGCACATCCACAGCAGTGTGAAGCCATTCATGTGTAAGTTCATGCGTATGCATGCTGGATTAAGCCAACTTCCAGTGTTCAAAGGTCTCTTAGCTAGCTCCATCCTAAAGATATTCTGGAACTTTTCATATTTTTACTCAGTATTTTTTTTTCCTGTGCATTTTTCTTTGTTTTCTTATTTTGTTTCTTGAACTTATCAGTTCACTTCTGACAGATGTTAGAAGCATGGTGCATTTTCCTCTGTTCCAATCATTTCCCTGTATAGATAACCAAAATGCATGTATATTCTGCCACTTTACATTAATTTATTGAATTGTATTTTACTTGTAAATACTCTATATGTTTGATTAATTCAATTAATCAGGTACCTCATTCTTGATATGTTAAACAGCATGAGTAGCGTACTTACACTGATAATGAATTCGCCTGATGAGTCTAATTACAGTATGTTAATAGAATTAATCAGGCATGTGTGTTCTACCAGGTGAGGTGTGTCACAAGTCCTATACCCAGTTTTCCAACCTGTGCCGCCACAAGCGAATGCATGCAGACTGCCGCACCCAGATCAAGTGCAAGGACTGTGGGCAAATGTTCAGCACTACCTCCTCCCTCAATAAGCATCGGCGCTTCTGTGAGGGAAAGAACCATTATAGTCCTGGAGGCATATTCACGCCAGGCATCCCTATGACCTCCAGTCCCATCATGGGCAAGTCCAAGCCGCATCCTGGACTGAATCATGGTGGACTTGGCTTTGGTGATTACTTTCACTCTCGGCCACATCATCCAGGCCTGCCCTTCTCTACTGCTCCTCCTGCATTCCCGTCACTTTCCCATGGCTTCACAGGGATCTTTCCACCATCACTGTATCCTAGGCCCACATTGTTACCCCCTAGCCCATTACTAAAGAGTCCATTGAGTAACAGTCAAGATGGGAAGCTTCCTCATAGTCCCCTTGATGCCCCTGCTCTCCCAATGCTCACGTCTGTTAGCAACATCAATGGCAATGCAGGTAGTGGCCTTAGCCAGTCAGAGATGAATCATGAGTCTAAGCAAGATCTATCCATGTCAGACATTAAGAATAAGGTGAAAATGAGTGACATGTCTGATGGCAGTGACTTAGAGGATATTAACACCACCAGTGGCACTGATCTAGACACCACCACTGGCACAGTTTCTGGCTCTGATCTGGACAGCGAGGTGGAGAGTGAGCGAGAGAAGAGTCGAAGGAAACACAGACAGGAAGGCAAACAAGAGGAGGTCAACAGCAGTGTAGTGTCAGTGCCCAGCTCAGGTAACCTTCCTCATGATCGCCCTTTCCTTTCTTCCCAGCATTCCTTCTTTCCTCCTCCTGATGAGCAGGCACTCCCACCTACTGGGGCCACAACTGACTCTATCAAAGCCATTGCTTCCATTGCAGAAAAGTACTTTGGACCAGGCTTTATGGGCTTGCAGGAGAAGAAAATGGGTTCCTTGTCTTACCCTTCCATGTTTCCCTTTCAGTTCTTACCCAACTTCCCACATTCCTTGTACCCTTTCACAGACAGAGCACTCAATCCCACCATGTTCCTAAAACCAGAAGCCAAATCACCTCGTGAGCACATACAGAAAATGGCTACCACCACTGCTGTGGAATCACCCTTTGACCTTACCACCAAGCCCAAGGAAGTGAAACCTTTCCTCCCACCCCCCATCAAGCCCTCTAGTGCACTTCTTCCCAGTGGCGAGGATCAGCCTCTGGATCTGAGCATTGGAGGTCGGAGCAGAGCCAGTCAGAATGGCGGAACACCTGAGCAGCGTAAGAATCACGTCCATAGCACCAACTGCAAGACGGCAGCTAAAGATGAGCATCCAGTGCTGAACCAGTCTCATAACCTCCTCCAGCCCCAGATGCCTCAGCAGCAAGTGTCCCTTCCGCAGCCTCCTCCTCAGCAGCAGCCTTCGCTTCACTACGCCAAGCCTTCACCCTTCTTCATGGATCCCATCTACAGGTATTTTCATCCGAGGGGGTTACAGTGCAATGTTAGGATGTCGGTCCAAATTGCCGCTCTGTGATACAAGTTGGTGTTAGTTTCATATACCAGACAAAGAATCAGAACGAAGTCCTTCGTTCATACGTAACCCTCTGTGTTGTTGTCCAGCAGGGTGGAGAAAAGGAAGCTGGTAGATCCTGTAGGAGCACTGAAGGAGAAGTACCTGAGACCGTCTCCACTTCTCTTCCACCCTCAGGTATCTTCTACACACATATGTGATTTCTGGTAAGACTGTCTAATCAGTATGGTGGAACCTAAAAATCGAATCTGGTCTTTTTGGTGTAGTCGTTTATGAATGAAAACCAAATGTAGAAAGGGCTGCAGCTTTAATCCAGTGGTAATGTTAACATTTTAATGCAGGTAATAATTCAGCATATCAAGCTTAATATTTGTAGTATGTTTTATTTCCCCCGGTTTTGATCGACTTTTATCACTTTACAATGAAAGGATTCTACAAAACTTTTATTCCTGTTGCAACAAGCTATGTAATTCTAGCTGGAAAGTATATTGCGATAATATGTGTTGGGATTTATTTATTCTTTATCTAAATTGCTTATCGTACTGCTGGGTTGCCGGGGTGCTGGTAACTATCCTTGTGCTCATTGGGCAGAAGGCAGGAAACACCCCGGTCAGGTCGCCAGTCCATCACAGGACAGACACACAGCAGACACATTGACATACACACTCAGAACTAGGGGCAATTTAGTATCTCCAATTCACCTGGCTGAATGTTTTTGGACTGTGGGAGTAAATTGGAGCACCTGGAGAAAACCCAGCAGACACGGCGAGAACATGCAAACTCCACACAGAAAGGAGCGTCAAACCAAGGTGCTTCTTGCTGTGAGGCAACAATGCTACCCACTGCACCACTGTGCCATCTGTGTATGGATTTAATACCTCTTAAATTTTACATTGTGATATTGTTCTATCCATTGCTCTCCACCTTAAAGTTTCAACCTACCTACTAGTGAACTGCTTTGTTTGAAATTGAGCCATGTTACGGTGGAAGTGCATTTTCGTTAAATTGGATTTTAATCAGAGATTTACGATAATCTTGAAAGTGTACAGCCCTTTCTGCTATCAAGAGTGCGTAAAGTTTAGTTTATTATCTTCTGCTCTGAAAAACAAGGCCTCATTGTTTCTGGTAGCATTTCATACTTTGTCCACCTTTGAGCGATCATAAAATGAAAATATTATTAATAATGACCTTTTGAATTGGAGCAAGTTGTCCCATGTAGTGCTGAAGCACAGCTAAGTTTAGTCAGAGCATTGTTTCTGTCGAGCTGTACTCCGAGGCCCACTGCTAAATAACTTCCTACTATTTTTTTTTGCTCTGGTCGCCTAGATAATGTCTGCATGTCCATCAGACACTTCCTGTGTTTGTGTGCAGGAGAATGGCCTCTCTTGTTGGGAACTGTCTTATCTGCCCTGTAAATCTGTTCTCTATCGATGCGGAGCTGCCTCCCCCACACCCCAAGCCCTTATTTCTCCATTTGTCTCGCTCTTTTTCTCATCTACCTTCCTTCTCCTTCCCACACTGCTCTCCTCTGGGTGGCATGAGGACAGCTGGGTAGACCTGGTTTGAGTGAGAACATTGCTGCGGATGTTGATATGATGTTTCCCATGCATCTTATATCCTCACAATGCAATGGGGAAGAATGCCAGACATGTATAGCAGAAGCATGAACAACAAATACAGTATAATGACTTCCACCGCCCATACAATGAATGTGAAAAGAATGAAAACTATTTGGATCATTGATACTAATTACTGTTTAATTAACTATCAGAAAGTAGTTCTGCACTGAATAAAGGACCGAAAATAAATAATAATCTGGATGTCTAAAGATATAAAAAAGTATAATATACATTCAGTGGTCTAGCTCCTCAGTTTATTTGGTGGAGTGATGAAATGAAGGTACTCAGACATAAATAAATAAATTGAGACAGTGTGTCTGTCTCCATGTTTATTCATATTCCAAAAGCAGGAAGGATGTAAGCTGTTTTTGGCAATCGAGACACATAGCTAAGCCTTTGTTCTGTGTCTAATGGGAAAGGGCTATCAGCGAGGGGTATCTTAAACTGCATTGTACGCTTACCGTTCTTGGAGGTGAATAGCTCATTCAGAGGCTTCTCTCTGAGACTTGTCGGGAACAAAGTGGAGGGCTGGGGGCTCCCAGGGGGCTGCTCGAGTGGCTGCTAACGTGGCATAGGTCAGGGAGGTGACTCTTGAACAGCACAATCAAGACTCGACCTTCTGATATACAGCTTCCTCCGGCCTTCCGCCCTGTCTAGTAATGATGTGAAACTCCCCTGCTCTCAGCCAGTGCCCCACCATCTAAGTTATTGTATTCATCAGGTAGCAGGACAACATTCTATCATCAAGAGGTCATAGTTTGTACCACTGGTTGTCAAGTGGTCATTTGTACAGGCCAAAATATTGGTTAATCTTTGTTAAAGGCAGAGTCACCAATTCTCATTGAAAGTGGTGCAAGATTAATCCCTGTATGGTTCATATTTCAGAATTAAAGCCCCGTCTATAGGTGCATGTGCTCTAAATGAAGTTAGGGGAAGTCCCCAGTCAGGGAAAATGTCATTCTTATTAGGGCTTTTGGAGTGACTCTCTGTTAGGTCTAACACCATTATTTCAAGATTGTCATGGATCTCACATGCACTGAAGCAGAATTTCACTTCACATAGTCTATCCTTAAATACATGTATGTCTTTTCTGCAGGCGTAATGGTATATAGTCCTACTGTGCTTCAGTACAGCTTCAGAGAGACTCTTAAACTCCCAATAAGACTGCTTCATTCTCCTGAAATTTCATACTTCAGTGCAATGTTTTATATGTCATTGAGACCTGTCATACCCAACCTATCATAAAACACAGATATGTATCTTATCAGGATCTCCTTTCTTTTCAGGTTTCTGCAATGGAGAACATGACTGAGAAGCTGGAGAACTTTGGCACTTTGAAATTGGACGCTTCCAATTCGCTACAGCACTCCTCACATCACCTCTTTAACTTCCGCTCCCCTCCTCCTTCTCTGTCTGATGCCATCCTCCGCAAAGGCAAAGAACGCTACGCCTGCAGGTTAGGACGTTGCTGTCAGGTTTAAGCTTCAATAAAGCCATTTTAAATTTCCTCCAATGCTATTAAACATGTCTGCGTACAGGTATTATGAATAAACTAGGACTGCTGTGCTCATGATCCTTTGTATCAAAGCCCATTTTCGTCTGCTGCAGGTACTGTGGGAAAATCTTTCCCAGGTCGGCTAATCTTACCAGGCACTTACGAACACACACAGGAGAGCAACCCTACAGGTAAGCTGCTCAAAACCACTCAGATATAAAGTCCTAAAAGCTTGTCCTCATTTCTGTTGCTAACACAAAACCACACACTTCAGCCTACACAGTCCACTAATACAAACATACTGAAGTGTCACCATCGTTCCAAAATCTAGCAGTTTATTCCTGCTTGTGACATGCCTATTTTGGCAAACTAAGAGAAAATATTTCACTCAAGTTTGTCTGACACACAGATACAAACACAGTCTAAGAAAAATTGGAACATTTGTGCTGATTGTTCAGCTCAAGCTACAGGCCTTGTGCTGGTGATGCAAAGACACCCAAGAATAAGAAAAAAAAAAAGGGAAAAGAAAAATGTGAGCTCGAGAAAGCAAAGGAAGATTAATTCTGTCGGTGCAGATGTTCTGGAGTTAAAGCGGCAGTCCAAGCTCTGGACAATGTTGGCCTGTAATAGTGCCCTAGAGAGATCCTTGCACTGTTTATAGGGGAGCTTAATTATCACAGATTTGGCTAACGTCCAGCCATGCACTGCCCTGTGATTTTCTGGATGCTGTGGTCTTAAGGCAGAGCATCAGGCTAATGGAGGAAAATTACCACAAATCTGCACGTTTGAAGGCCAGTTGCTCCTTTCTCTGTCAGGTTGATCAACTCTAGTTTCACAATGAGGTGAGGATTAAGGTGCTATAGAGGTGCTAAGAAATCTACCCGAAGCATGACTGCCTTCATGCAACATCAGCGATTCATGCAACAATGCTGGTGAATCCCAAACAAAAATGAAAAATCTTATTATTCGAGGAGACTAATATAATATACATGGTTTGTTGTTTTGTATATGTAACTTTTTTTGTATTTCTCTTTATTTGGATATACCTTTTGGAAGTTTATTTAAGGCCCTCTTTTCCGGGAAAGCGAAAACGGGTTCAGACAAAATCTCGCCCTTCTCTGAGTTCCACATGTCCACTGTTGTGCTTTGTGGAAGCAGTCAGCGAGATAGAGAGTCTCTCATGAGACATAGTCACTGCATGGTTGGCTCCTTCACAACAATCCCTTGATTAGCTCGTTTAGAAACAATTTACCCTAACAAATGGTAGACATCATCATCATCATCATCTCCCCTCCCCACTTTGAGGGAAATAACACTGAGGCAGGCTAGTATCAGAGCTGGACTGCACTCAGCCATCTTCATGCTTCATTATAGTACTTTATTTGCCTTGCTTGAGATGTTATCGCCTTTACTCTTTGCAGTGAAATTGGCCCAGTTGTGCTGACCATTGAAAGACCCCATTCAGATTGTAACGCTCCATGTACAGTCCTTGTAACACTGGAGGAAAAACTCAAAGATGATGAAGTAATTTAAAGTCCCCTTGGACAGGCTAATAAAAATAAACCAAACAGGGGGTAGAAAAGGCCATTAAAGAAAAAACGCTGTCTTGGCATTTTACCATTCTCTATGAACCATGATGCGCCAAGTCTGGAACTTCACACACAGACGCACACACACACACTCGTGAAAATAAATTGGAACATGAAAAGAGGCCTGCATTTTGATTCTGAGCACTTGATGACGAGTGATTTTCCCAGAGCAATTAGGCCTGAAAGTCAATCTTGCAAGCCAGCCGCAAGAGTGCAGATCGAGCAGGGCCACCCAACAAAAGGGCCACTGTCCGGCGGGGCTCTTGACACGACCTCGCCATCGTGTTTGTTTATCAGCACGTTAAATTGATGTTCTCCGGCCTATTCTGGATGGGCTGTCGTCGCGAACAAGCAGGCCAAAGAGACCTACTGGAGGAGCCTAAGCCATGGCCCCCAGGCTAGTTACTCAGTGCCAGAACCAAACTTATACACACCAGTCACCGAAGAGTACCCATCCAGCCTATAGTAAGTTAATTCTCTAGTTAATACACTTTAGGCGCCTCTTTAATTTATTCTCTAAATGACTAGGCTGAACAAACAAAGAGAGAATTAGGATGACATCGATCTTTTCCTAAAAAAAAAAAAAGGAACGAGGAAGCTTAGTTTGTTTTGGAATTAAATTTGCACTGAGGAAAGGAAACAAAATAAGGGGGAAAATGACTTTCTGTTGATTTTGTACAGTTACATATCAACCCAGTTTACATTTTACATTAGCAGAACATCCTCTTAATATTTGGTATATAATAACTGGTATATTTTCTGTTTTCATGTATTTGTAGAACCTGCTTCGAACAACTGAACATTCTGATAACATTTATTCTGAGATGGGAAAGCAGTAC